>OMLM01013227.1:178544-205064 GCA_900302695.1 Helostoma temminkii | reverse complement strand
AGCTACATCTACAGGCCTTTCTTATTCTGAACAGTTTTTACATACTGAGCTGTCACACACATGGGTCTTGGTCCTGGACTTTCATAACAACACAAATCTGCAGAGTCAATACAAATTATATTAAACTAAGGAAAGAAAAATATGAAATAGAATTATTAGGGAATTGAGGCTAGTACTGGTCCTTTTTTTATTACAACACTGACAGGCCAGGCAACCGACAAAAACAATCATTCTCTGTGTTAAAATGTGAATGTTTATTTATGTTGTGTTCTTTCCTCTGTAGTCTCTGTATATATGCTCTTAATTTTTATCTTAAGTATATGTAGTAAGCTACAACCATGTATTTATCAAATCTAATTCTCTTCAGGTGTTTCTGACACAATGCACTGAGAAGTACGGGTACCAAATCTAATCAGTTCATCTTTGGGTCCAAGTGGACGGTTGTGCCAATTTTGAATAAATTCTTTCAATATATTCCTGAGGTATCGTATTCATGAGAAGGAGATGGATGTATGAGCGAAGTATGGACAACCATAATGTGTTTGCACATGGGCATAAAAACCTAAAAGTTGCAACTTATCTTAAGCACCATCATTTGGAATGGTTTCATATGAGCTCTCCAGTGCATCTGCTCTAGTAATGTAAAGTGAGGATATATACTTTGTTTGTTGGCAGGCATAGGTGCATGCCAGACATCCCCTCAAAAACCCATCAAAGTGTTCTTCAAGCCTCTAGGACAGACTATGTGCCTTGATTGCTATTGTTTCCTCCACTCCTGTTTTTCTTTTCACTTGGTCCTCAACTATGAGTATGAGTTAACATGTTTCCCCTATTGTAAGTCAGTTTTAATGCTTGGTTCTATCAGGAGCAGACCAGGGGTAGAGATCCAAATTCTTTTGATAGGCAGACAAACACGAGGTTGGACCTCTGTGAGTCCAGAGGGTGACAGGCAGTCCTCCTGCATCATTAACCCAGTTTGTTGTGAGGACATTCTGCCAATGTGAAGTTGTGTTTTTGGCACTCTGTTTTATCAGTAGTGATGGGGAGACTGATTGCAGCTACACAAGGAGGGGGGAGCTTCCACAGCCCATCTATCACAGCATCAGATAAACAGATGGAAGACTGTCAGCAGTCTAAGCTGAGCATACCGTCTCCCCTGCTGTCCATTAAAGCTGAGGATTCAGTGAATAAAGGCAAAAAGTTAAAGATCCACCACAGGCAAGATTCTTTTATGTGAAAAAGACCTTAATCATTCTTTACAAAGGACGTTCCCATCACTATTAATGCAGATGTGACAGATTCACACTGCTTCCCCAGTTTCTACTCTGATCACTGATCATGAAATGTGTCCATGTGAGTTTATCATAGCATTACTTGTCGACAGTATATTCCCCATTATGCAGCCTGTATCACACATTCAAAGCCAACCAAACTACAGAAAAGTGCATGCAATGCAATGATGCAACAAGACTTTTGAAGATTTCAGTCCATGCTGTGTTTTTATTGTAATTTTCTGCTGCTAGGCTTCTAATGTGATGTCACTAACCAACAACAAATGGCTACAACAGCTTCTTCTTATGTTCAGGAAATACCAAAGTCTTTAGATTTGACTTTTGATTTGCATGATGTGTTCTTGAAGTGAGTATTTAAACCACATTTTCCAACACTTTACGAACTGTTCCACTGTTACCCCCATTTTAAAGTTTGTCAAGTTTGTCAATAATGTATTATACACTATATATTACAGAGCATTTCTCCAGACTTGATAAAGTGTGATATTTGACACAACTCTGAACAACCATTCTTAGAACCCACTGACATTGTTCATATTATTTTAAGATCATTTTATTAATATTATACAAAATACATTCAAAGCTATTTCAATCCAGCCATCATTGTGTGGAGTAATGAGCACATAAGAGCTCACCCAAGGAAAGAATTACATTTTAAAAATGGGTGTCATGTACAAGTGAAGGCTCTGTTCAGTCACTATTTCACTGATTAGAATCAGTATAAAGATTTATGGGTCTAATCATTCACTGTGCACAAAAGTGCTTCTGGGTTTGAGTCTGTCCAGCATTTTGAATGCAATGATGGATCTGTAATAGTTATCTCAAGACAAGTTATTGGTGTTTTCTCACATAACCAGTTCAAACTAATTGTGATGTGTGATTTTATCATTTGATTTGAATCATTTAGACCTCAGCTATCAATAAAATCCTTGTGAGGTAAAGTGTATTTCTTGCATAAATTAATCTGGTCAGATTCTGATTTGTTTAGACAGATCTGATCACATCAGTTGTTGGGTGTGGACCAAATCAACCATGATTTGTATTAACAGAATATGCAGACACGAGATACTGTGGTAATCATATTTGTAAGACATTCTTCACAAAAAGCACAAGATATTTTCATATCACAGTACAAATATGTGCCATTTATAATGCCAATAACCACTTGTTTCTTATGGCCAATATTACATTTACAAGTAAAGAAGAAGCACTGGAATCTGGGAACAGATGACTGATACATTACTGGTGCACACTGGATGGTTGTAGATGTTATTGAAGGGGGGGCTCATCCTCTGAGCCGCAGGCAGGGGGCAAAAGTGGAAACTTTACTGTGGATAAATGAATTTCAAGTCACGTACATACACATACATAGCATAGATTTATTTTTTTCACTGACAGATGAATGTGTTTACTTATAATGTTAAATTAGATGTGCTTCCAGAACAAAAAGATATCAAGATGGCTTTGCAACAAATCGTCTACAGTCGATCTTTGTACAATCCATGTACAAAGGGCAGAGTCTAGAACTGTCCAGTGAATTTGTTACCTCACCATTTCCATGGTTTAGACCAGATAAACCAACTACAGCATCAGTGTGACAGCATCATACTGTGAGGAGAAGTGTGGCAACCTGCTTATGCACCTATTTGTAAATAGGCTACAAAGTGCAAAATCTGTAGATGTGACGTAATGTTTAAAACAATCCTGTCAACAAAGAAGCAGCTTTCTCTCCTTAAGACTGCACACACCTACACACACTGACACAGTCCCAGTCACTTTGTATCTGGAACTGATTGTTAACAGTGGCCATGGTAATTATGCCCTGCAAGATTGCAGATTGGAGCCTTGCTTTCTGATTGAATGCTGGCAAAACTAGAGGGAGGGCAGGCTGGAAAAATGCCACAATAAAAAGCACACAGAGCACAGCGCTGACTTTAAACAACTGGCCTTCAATCTTCAACGTCCAGGGCTAAAGAGAGCATGTATATGGAAGTGCAGAGATGATTTAGTCAGTGCCTCACTTTAAAACAGTGCAGGACAGTGATTGTAATATATAATATAGAGAATTTTACAATTAAGAAAATAACTACCTATCGAGCTGCAAATTACATGAGACATCCCGGTCCAGGCTCCAGTCATTTTCTTCAAGAAAACCACTTACAGTGACGTGTGTGTGTGTGAGTCATCCACAACTGTCTTTGTCTCTTTGCCACTTTTACTGTGAAGTGCTTTATTCCATTAACACGTAATCTTTGCTGTTGAAATTCTGAGCTATATATAAAGAGTTTAGTGCACGTATAATAAAGAGTCAGATATGGTCATGAAAGGGTTAACTTTGCTTGTTAGCATTCTAGAAGGGTCCAGCGACCCACTAGTCAATCTGTCATTATAACACAAGCAGCACCATCTCAGCAACACAGTGTGAGGACATCAATAAGCCATCTCCTGCAGCATCATGATACGCAGCTGAATTGATCATTGTTATAGCGATGGCCGTGTGCCACTAGCATGAAAAGGCTAGACTGTGGAATGAAGGTTGTCAGCTTGAGATGTCTGCTCTTCAATCGGTGGTAGATGTCACATTGTGTACTTATGTTTATGATGTTAATTGTTTCCTGATTAGTCTTAATTGGTCCTAAATGTTTACCTTTCAGCCTCTAATGACGCTGATCTCTTTGTAGTGTGCTAATAATAGATACCAGACTGCACTGTAAATTACAGGCTAGAAATTAATACAAAGTTAGACAACAATTTCACCAAAACATTTCAGATATAAACAACACAATAGAAAAAGCTGAATGTTGTTTTATATTTGCTACTAGTTGTAGTGTATTGGCTGCTTTATTGCACAAATTACTAAATCATTGTTTTTGGTTTGGAAAAGAAAATTGACATATTAAATTAGAATATAAGTTTATTGTGAAAATCCACTTTCAAAAATCACTTTCCACTGTCTCTGAGGATAACAGAGAATGACATAGGCATAGTAATTAATGAAAAAGGAAAAAAAAACCCACTACCTGCTCCACGTTTTCTGGCTCATGCAATAGTATGCGCCTAGACCTGGAAGTTGAGTTGTGGCAACCGGTCTTATTACTTGCAAGAAAAAAGTACAATTGCCATGAAACAGCCTCACCTGACTAAGTGACAATCTTTAACAACACACAAGTCTCGATGTTGTTTGGTTTACCAAGGCAAAAAGAATAGATGCAGTCAAATCACAGATTGGGACACATTACTTAAAGGTTATAATACTTTTTTATGTTTGTCATATCAAAATGTTTCTCAGATATACAGCACATCAATCAACTTAAATGTAAAATACCCATTTTTTGCACCACATATATGCAGTGAAAAAGATATAGTTCAGTGGTGTCAACTGTGCATATTAAATGAATGGACATCAAGCAAAAATATTCTAATGTGAATATTTCATTACTATAGATGTCAGAGAGTGTGATATATTAGGCAGCTAGTGAACAGCTATTGAAGTAGATTAATTAGATGCAAAAAAAAACATCTGAGCAACTTTGACAAGGGTCAAATTGGGATGATAGATGACTTATGGACGAGGTGACATAGACGCCCAAGGCTCATTGAAGTGTATGGAGAGGGAAGAGCAGCGCTTCAAATCTCACTCAAGAGCTACTGTAGCACAAATTGTTGAAAAAAATTAATACTGATCGTGATCAGCGGTGTCAAAGGCCTGCGGTTGCACGACCACAGGCTGGTCAGAATGACCATGCTAGGTTTAATGCTGCGACTGATGGATTTTCAAATATATACATGCAGAGGGTAATTTTTGCTATCAAGTGATTTAGCTTGTATCTCTAATACAACATATGGTTATTTTATCATTTGATTTGGTCAGGTCTCGGTGCGCAGCTTACTGCTGCCAAAGAGAAAAATGGTGCTGGGGAACTTTTGTGAAAGTACAGGATGTTTCAGATCATTTAATCTGTCAGTGCTTGATGAGTGTCAGACTGCACAAAGGTGCCGAAGAGCTTTTGAACCCACATTGTAACATCAAGAACAACCAGACAGCAGAACAAAATCATAAAAACACAAAAATCACAAAAACAATCATCAAAACAATTGCGTTCCAATTAACGCTGCTGCAACATTTGCAAATCAGGGCCCATTATACCCTGCTCAACTTCATTACTACAATGTGAACTCTTGAACAATTAATGGCTTTATAGTTTGTTGAGGCACAGCCATTTTTTTTATTATGAGGACACTGAAGTAGCAGATTATGTATGTTTATGTTGATGCTCTGATTATGCTCAGTGAGATACAGATAGAAGATGTAAATACACCGTTACTGAACAGCTGCACATACTACTACAGCAGGGTTCCAGGGTGCAAAACCCCTTCAAGGTGGGTTCACCGGGCCAATATGGCACCTCGTTGTGCTTTATGAAATGGTTCCAAACTGGTGTGATGGGTATGTGTTGGCCTACCTTTAAGCCGCCTGGAGGTAGTGTCACAGGTGAATTGAGTTTGCGCTGCTGACTGGCATCAGGTATTATGGTAAAGGGATGTGAAGTTGTCATACATATGTTCTGTGAGTTAATGATTAGTTACATTCGGCTTTGTTCGAGTACATAATGCTCCTCTGGAGACTTACAAACAAGCGCCACAAAGGACAAGTGGTTTGAGGAAGGTAGCAGAAGAAGGTGATCAGTTTGTTAGTGACACAGCTTCACCAATTATGCATTATTATGCAGTTTGACTCCAACTCTGTAATTCCTTGCTTCTTCAGAACTGCATGTGGTAGCAGTTAGTCTCAATTCAAGTAATGTTTCTCCTCCAGCTTCTCATCACCCACATGTTGCTGCAGGAAACTGAACAATAATAATCCTTATATTTTCATGTTGTACTCAACATGCATCAACACGCAACTGTGTTCATATCCAAATCACATTTCATCCATCAGTAATGTTTTGAAGGCAATGTACTAACACATAAAATGTCACGCTACCAGCAGCATGGTACCTGTTGTAACCACTGTGAATACAAAGGTGGCGAGTAACCATGCACATTTACTCATGTATGATACAGTCACATATATTTTTACTTTGCTATAATTCAGAAATTGAACTATGTACTTCAAAGACATATGGTCAGAGGTCAGATGATACAACCACAAAGTCAATCATAGACCTCTAACCTAGCATGTCCTGGTGCCATGTGCACTGATGAACGCCCTTATGCTTGAACATGGTGTTTGTTATAGATAAGCCGTAACTAGCACATAAGTCCAATAACAAAATCCTGCTAGGATACAGATCGGAGAAGCTGTTCCACCCAGTTGTGCTTCGCTAGGTGTTACTGTCATTGACCACATGGACATTGAATTCCCCCAGTAGGAGAACCTTCCAGTACCCCTTCCAGAGACTCCAAGAAAGCCGGGTACTGTGCACTGCTATAAGCATGGTTCTGCAGGTGGTGGTCACAGACCATTTCCCTGTCCTCATCCTTTCTGGCTGACTTTTGGTCACTTTTGCCAGTGCCCTCACCACTAGAGGTAGCATGAGGCAGTGTCTGCAACCCACAGAAGTTGCTTGGTAGTGCAGCTCATCCAGGATGGCACATCAATGTGCACTGTGGCAAGAAGGTTTGCTGCGTCTTCCAGCACAGTGTCAAGAGCATGGAGGAGATACCAGGAGACAGGCCTGTACCCCAGGAGATGTGAAGCAGGCCATAGGAGGACAGAAACCCAGCAGCATATGCTGCAGCCTGCTCCTTTGTGCAAGGAGGAACAGGAGGAGCACTGCCAGAGCCCTACAAAATGACCTCCAGCAGGCCACTAATGTGCATGTTTCTGCTCAAAGTGTCAGATAGAGTCCATGAGAGTAGCATGAGGGTCAGACATCCGCAAGTGGGGCCTGTGCTCATAGCCCAACACTGTGCAGGGCAATTAGTATTTGCCAGAGAAGACCAGGATTGGCAGATTCGCCATTGGCGCCCTGTGCTCTTTATGGATGAGAGCAGGTTCACACTGAGCACATGTGACAGATGTGACAGAGTCTGGAGAAGCAGTGGAGAACGTTCTGCTGCCTGCAACATCCTCCAGCATGACCGGTTTGGCGGTGGGTCAGTGATGGTCGGGGGAGGCATTTCCTTGAAGGGACGCACAGACCTCTATGTGCTAGTCAGGTGCCCTGACTGCCATTAGATACCGGGATGATATCCTTATTTTAAGACCCTATGCTGGTGCAGTGGGGCCTGGGTTCGTTCTGATGCATGACAATGCTAGGCCTCATTTGGCTAGAGTGTGTTAGCAGTTCCTGCATGATGAAGGCATTAATGCTATGGACTGGCCTGCCCGTTTCCCAGACCTCAATCAAATCAAGCCCCTTTGGGACATCATGCCTCGTTCCATCCACCGATGCCACGTCGCACTACAGAATGGGAGGAGATCCCTCAGGAGAACATCCGTTGTCTCATCAGGAGCATGCCCAGACATTGTAGGGAGTGCATACAGGCACGTGGAGGCCACACACACTACTGAGCCTCATTTTGAATCGGCTTGAGGAATTTCCACAGACTGGATCAGCCTGTAATCTGACTTTTCAACTTTTATTTTAAGTATGATTCTGAATCCAGACCTCCATGGGATAATGATTTTAATTTTCACTGGTCATATGTATGTTATTTTGCTCTCAACGCATTCCACTATGTAATGAATAAAGATTTTCAACTGGAAGATTTCATTCATTGAGATCTAGGATGTGTTGTTCAAGTGTTCCCTTTATTTTTTTGAGCAGTGTATAATTAGGTCTTCACAAGAAATACCTTTACTTAACCAGATTTAATTTTGTAAAGCTAATGCCCTTTTATTAAAATTGTTTGTGAAATACTTGTTTTTTTGAACGGTGTGAACATTAGCTTTTCCATTTCAGACCTTGGAGAAACCTTGGAAGAGACTACAGTCTGCAGTGTTTTCATACGTCTGTATTCTGGGTTTGAAATATTATGTATGATATGCAAAAGAGGTAAATGCCAACACACTTTAAAACTTACTTTCTTTGCTTCAGGGTGTGCACAGAAGCAGAAGGGTTACACGTGTTAATACTGCATCCTTTTTTACCTCAGGCACTTTTCTCACATTCCTTATTTTAAGGCTTTGTTGGCTTTTAGCAATGGTCCCAAATCCGATTGCCAGAAGCAGAAATTTGTAGGAAAAGCACACAACATGAACATTTTACAAATCATACAGTACAGTGTACTGTAGTACTAGTTTATCCAAGAATGTGTGTTTCTGTCCTTTCAGACAACTATTTCTTTGTATTCAGTTCAGTACACTTGCTATACAGTAGTTAACCTCTTGCTGTGCTATTATGCTGCCAATTTCATTATGCTAACAACTGATATCAGCTGCTGACCTGTGATCCTTTCATGCTGATGTGATGGCTAAAAGCTGCAGTATCTGACACACAGTGTGAGATCTAAGATATGACTGCTGAACAGTGTTGTACCCAGTAGTTCTGTTGAGAAAAATCTATCCAGAAGAGAGTCAATAAGCAAAGAGAGGCATTAGCAATTTAATCTTATCTAAATGGTTCTTAAATCTTTGGTGATAGTAGTTCCTGTCCAAAGGGTGCAGTACTATCACCTCATAGTTCAGAACAGCTGAATTGTGAAAACACTTCGATTGTTAAGTCTTTTCAGATTTACTGGGCATTTTCTATCTCACACCATACGACTTTAACATGACTTTTTCTTTTCTATGTTTTCAGTCTCAGTGAGATGGTTTACTGAGATTAAGGGAGAAAAGCAAACAGAGGATGTTACTACAGCATCACAAGTGGCCTATATTTTGCTTTTGTATATTAACCCCAATGTGTATATGTGAACTTTAAATCAAAGTTTTATCCTTTTTTTCTGATACAGATATAATATCACTTTGAACAAATGATGATCAGATGATCACCACATAAAATCATGTAATTCTTCAGTTTGGGGTATTAAAGTTCATGGGTTTAAGGCTGCCTTGAACCATCAATCAGAATTTGTTGGCCTAGGTTTTGCACTGACACTTTTTGGATCCACAGTTTTCAGTCGATTCAGCATGCTGAATGGGTGGGAGACCCCATCATTGAGAGAGACCACTCTGATTGGCTTTTAAGATTAGCAAATCACTGCACAAGAACGGAAATCAGCCTAAGCACAGTTTGCAAAATATTAGACTTATTCAGGATTAGTAGTTGTAGCCATTGGCCATCCGGTACTGGAAAGTGCGGCTATCGTCACCTGTTGGTATGGAGAAGGAATTTCCTTGTTCCATTTTTATGGCTTAAAGGTGATGTACAGTGCATCTGGAAAATATTGACATTGCTCCCCTTTTACTACACCTTATTATGTTACAGCCTTATTCCAAATGGATTAAATTAATATTTTTTCTCAATACTCTACAGACAATACCATCCATGTGAAATAGGTTTGTTTGAAATCATTGCAAGTTTATTGAAAATAAAAAATAAATAAATCAAAATCACACCTCAATACTTTGTAGAAACATCTTTGGCACCGATTACAGCCTCAAGTCTTTTTTAGTATGATGCTACAAGCTTGGCACACCTATTTTTGGGCAGTTTCTCCCATTCTTCTTTGCAGAACCTCTCAAGCTTGGATGGGGAACAACAGTGCACAGCCATTTCTAGATCTTTTCAGAGATGTTCAGTTGGGTTCAAGTCAGGGCACTGGCTGAGCCACTTAAAGACATTCACAGAGTTCTCCCGTTGCCACTCCTTTGTTATCTTGGCTTAGGGTCATTTTTCTGTTGGATGATGAAGCGTCACCCCAGTCTGAGGTCCAGAGCTCTCTGGAGCAGGTTTTCATCAAACATGTCTCTGTACATGGCTGCATTCATCTTTCCCTTGATCCTGACTAGTCTCCTATTTCCTGCTGCTGAAAAACCTCTACACAGCATGATTCTGCCACCACCATGCTTCACTGTAGAGATGGTATTGGTCAGATGATGAGCGGAGCCTGGTTTCCTCCAGACATGACACTTGCTATTCAGGCCAAAGAGTTCAATCTTTGTTTTATCACACTAGAGAACTTTGATTTCATGGTCTGAGAGTCCTTTAAGTGCCTTTTGACAAACTCCAAGTGGGCTGTCATGTGTCTTTGACTGAGGAGTGGCTTCCGTCTGGTCATTCTGCCATACAAGCCTGATTGGTGGAGTGCTGCAGCAATGGTTGTTCTTCTGGAAGGTTCTCCTCTCTCCACAGAGAAATGCTGGCGCTCAGTCAAGGAGGTGACCAAGAACCCAATGGTCACTCTGACAAATGCCTTCTCCCCCGATTGCTCAGCTTATCTGGGTAGCCTGCTCTAGGAAAAGTCCTGGTGGTTCCAAACTTCTTCCATTTACGGATAATGGAGGCCACTGCGCTCATTGGGACCTTCAATGCTGCAGAAATTTTTCTGTACCATTCCTCAGATCTGTGCCTCAATACAGTTGTTTCTTGGAGGTCTACAGACAATTCCTTAGACATCATGATTTGGTTGTGCTCTGGTGTGTACCTTTCCAAATCATGTCCAATCAACTGAATGTACTACAGATGGACTCCAATCAAGTTGTAGAAACATGTCAGGGTTGATCAGTGGGAACAAAATGCAGAGTGTCACGGCAAAGGCTGTGAAAAGTTCTGCACGTGTGATATTTTGGGGGATTTTTTTGTTTGTTTTTTTTAAATTGCAAAAAATTATTATACAGTGGATTTTGGTATACTTCAAAACCCTATAAAGTGCTACAGTTTCCTTTTGGCACATCTAGCAAACATTATTGACATTCATTTAGAGTTGTGTTTCTGGCCTTTGTGTTTTGTTTTGTTTTTTCAGGTTTGTGTTTGCTAAAAACAGTTGTCTGCATATTGGAACATTTTTGTTGAGGGTTAGCGAGAATTAAGCTGCTAGTTTTAATGTCAAACAATGAGCTGAAAATAATTAAAACCAACATAGACCTAAGGTAAAAAATGCAGACTGTTGATTGTTCATCATGCATGACAAGGTTCCTTAATGTACCCTTGATCACAAATATCAAACTTCCACATTCAGTGTGTGATAAGTCAGCAAAGACTGAGCCAAAGTTCAAAAAACATGTAGTAGGTACTTGCATTAATCATGAAGTATCATGCTGGACTTTCTTTCTCTGTGCATAGATTTACACTTTAAACTGAAAATATAAATTTTAAACCAAAAATGTGTTAAAGAGAAAAGATGTTTCTGCATCACTGCTGTTCAGTCTGGCCTGATTGGCCCTCGACCAACCAGCCTCGCTCACTTACTCTCCTCCTCTTCCTGATCTCTCCCACTGCTGGACATTTTACAGCCAGCCATAAACAATAAGCAGAGAGCCTGTCATTGTGCCCACCAATGCAGCAGCAGATGTCTCCAGGGGTCATCTAATTAATGCAGGGGATTATTGCCGGGTCCCTAGGCCGAGGCTGGGCCCTGCTGTCTGAGAATAGGGTCATTATGGGAGGTAATGAACAGGGTGAGCAATGAGTTTTGGGCTGACTTGGCAAGAGGCTGCCTCAAATGTCAAAGTCACAATGTAATCATCACTTTGTTTGAGGCACTGGGGATGCACTTTATTTGTTTTTGTGTAACTAGTAGTGTGGAAACTGCACTGATGTAGTCATTAATGGATTCATCTGGAGGGATAAGGGGGGACTGGTTACTGGTAAAACCCAGCTTCTCTGATGGGTCAGTGTTGGTACTGTGACTGTCCTACAGTGGCTGCTGTGGGCGCAGCTGTTTGTCCATAAATTTTAGATTTGACATACACATTTGACATATAGAAAATTCATTTTTCTATGTATGAAATAAATTAGATAATGAATAAAAACAAATCAAACTCAAATTTTGGAGGAGACAGTGTGTCTCAATGACCAATGACCTCTTCTCCTTGATTTATTATTAAACAAGTGATTTTGTATTTTTTTAATTTAATAATGTCAAATTAAATATATAAATGTAAAGAACAAACATTTTATTGTGTGTACTGTGTCACAAGTCTTCCTTCTGGCTGTTATTTTGGGCTGTTTGTGGATTTGTTCAGGCAGTTCCTCTGCTCTTTGCCAGTTCACTTTCAATTTAACACTTACATTTCCTGCACTTTATTCACCTGTTCACCTGCCCCTCTCCACAGAGTCTTTATACCCAGTTTTTCCACCAGCTCTAGCCTCTAACTCTACAAACCTGTTTCAATCTCCCCTTATTCACCATAGTGTGCCACTCCACTTTGCCAGATTGTAAAACCTTCATGGTCTCCACTCTTGCCAGTTTCTGAGAATTATGTACCTTAGTATTATAAAGTATGTATTTCCTTTTTACCTTTTCCTTTTTACCTTTTCTGGACCTTTTTTTTGGACTGAACCTGTTTTGCACACAACTGAATGTTGTAAGACCTAGGGGAAAAGAAAACATATATTTTTAAGGAAAATAATCATCTGTAAGTGTACATTTAATTGATTATATATTAAACATATTTTTAACTTTATTTTTACTTTACTTTATCATATGCCTGCCTCCTGAGATTCCGTCCTACACTTTTATTTAATGTTGTGAGAGTTCAGCACTATTGGGAAGTCTCATACCTGCAAATATATCTTAATTCAAAGTTAAAGCCAGTTTTTTTTTTTTTTTTATATTTAGCTTTAACTGCATTTGCATTAAAATAATAAAATCAACAATGGACATGCATTTTCTAAATGTAATGTTTATGAATTCAGAACCTCAGTACCTATTCATCTGTGGCACAGACCTCCATTGTTTGGAAATTAATAAAAAAAAGATTAGTGAACTGGTGCAGCACTGTTTCTTCATTACAAGCAATATCTGCCCTTTCTGTTTCTCACATTTCAGTGCTTAAACATTAAACCAAACCATACAGTAGTATAATAATTAGAAAATAACTAGCTCAACTTTTTTCTTTAGATATTGCTCAGAGTTTTAAGTGGGGGCCTATTTGTCATTGTATCATTTTTGGAGAATTTAATGCAAGAGATTTGGGAGGTTTGGAGGTTTCTTCTAGTTCAAAGGTCATACTGGTGTACTGGTGGATTCTGTCATCTGTCAAAGCGACAGAGCCTGTAGCTCTGCACAAATGACAGGTCACATTTCATCATCTTTTAGTGTGTTACCATTTTTCAAAATTGTGATTTAAAATCAGTGAGTTGCATGTGACAAAACCCTTGGCAACCACCACACAGGCCTGGATTCAAACCCAAAGATTCTTGGGGCCTAAGGCTTCTGCTCAAATCAAACACCACCAGCACAAGCTAATTCATAGTAGCAATTTGCTCTCATACGATTAGCACTCACACTACAGACGCACATTTCTATACATTGCAAGATGTCCTCAATAAACACAGATACCACTCCATTATGGAGGGTACATGTAACACTATTGACAAAGATGACATTTCTTTTAGATATTTTACATTTAGATATTTTAATATGTTACAAAGTCGCATCAATTTCAATTAATATTGAAGATACATCCATCTTTGTCTGGTATAACACCGATTTGAAAGGTATTAAGCCCTAAAGAGGAAAAATTAGAAAAAAAAGCTGGTTCTTATTAAGAAGTTTTGAAAAAGCACAACTGTTGCAGAATTTATACAGAAGCAACTGCTTGAAATGTTTATTATTAAAGCATGATATGTCCCCATATGCGCAGCGTAAACAGACTGTAAATACATCACAACCACATGAAACACTGAACCAGCTGTTGGCCACACAGTTTAGAAGCCATGTGGCAACAGTGACATAAGTTTTCTGTTAGTGTGAACGTGTGGCTGACAGCAGACGTGTGATTCCTCAAAGCTTTGTATGTGACTTTTGGGGCACAGCCCAGGGTGCTTTGCTTCAACTGCAGTACAAAGTGTCAGTGAGACAGAGACAAACACAGCAGCACAGTACAGTACACATTTAACTGCTGTTTTTTTAACTGCACCCCCAGATGGAATCATCCATTTTTATATTCCACAACTAAAAAATGTAATAGAATTTTTTGAAATACTGTTTAAAAGTCATTTACAATGTAATAATTTCCCATTGTTTCACTTTTATTTTGTACCATTTTTTTATTTAATGTTTCATATATAATAAAAATGGTTTTGTTAACAGTCACCCCTGCCTATGACGCCATGTCCATACAGAAAGCATAGCACAAACACCATATCAGCAGCTGTGGATGTGTCCTATGTGTGTCAATGCTGGTGCTGTTTAGGCACAGTTCAGAGTGTAGGTCATCAGCATTTTGGATGCACTCGAAGAGCATGAAGTAAGGATATCTTTTTCAAATATTTATTTGTCACATATATGCACTTGGGGACTTATTCATTGCTGAGACATTGTTAGGTTTCTTGCCATCAACTGTCGACTGTGCTGCACAATTTTTGCAAGTGCATGCGAGCCTTCCTTCCTAAATATAGGATGCCAGTGGTGCCTAAATAGAATGCCTGTGCTCGTTCAGAGAAATAAAATCATCAATGTGGCCTAGAAACATTTGTACAATATTATATTTTCTTTGCATTTCAGAAATGATTTCCTCTCTTGCACTTGCTGGTTCAGTTTCTTCAATTGTATGTCCTTTGAATTAAGAACATCAGGTCCTGGCTGTGAGAATGTGAGGGTGAAGTGACCACAATCTTATGACATTTTAATCTTATAAACTTGTGTTTTAATATTACAGAAAAGGAAAATCATTGTCTTCTCTCCAGCTAAATCCTCCATTCAGAATGTAAGCATGAAGCTGATGCTTACTGTTGTTCGATGATATTGCAAAGTAAGGTGTGCTCCTCTCTGTCCAGAATCCCAGCCTGTTGGCCTGCTGCTGCCAGAGGAGTGGATCTCATAAAGCGCACATTGCGAGACTGGCAATGAACACCTCAGTGCTGAGATGAAATGACACATTATAGAAAGGCAGTGTGATTCTAACAACGTCAGCAGATGCTAGGCTCTGGATGCTGACGAGACGGAGTGACAGATTCACTATTTTATATTTACCGGAGAGGAATGAGTTTCCTTCTATTCCATTGTGTGTGTGTGTGTGTGTGTGTGTGTGTGTGTGTGTCAGCACGGATGGAAGTAATGGAATTTATTTACTCTCATTACTGTAACAAAGTAGATTTTTTGTGTACTTTTAATATTTTATTTCTCCTTACAGAATATTAAAAAAATGTACACGCTAGGAAAGTACATGATGTCCTGTGAAAACATTCAGGTGTTTTACGAAGAAAGTATAGAGTCAGCTTCAAATCCAAGACCTGCTGCTTTTAACTTTTAGATTTGTGTGTCCAAAAATGTGGAGATAGCCATATACAAATACTCATCATCCAACCAGCGCAGCCTGTGCAAAAGTTATTGTTACTGTAACCAGTGGATTTCTTATTTATTTGTGGTAATAATAAGGACCATTTCTCAATATGCGTAATTCTCCATACGTGCAGACTTGTAAAACGTCATCAACCAAAGCCCAGGTATGGTTCCATTTCCTAGTACACATCTAGCCAAGTGCAGATCAAAGTCCCAGATCAAGCATGCTCTCGGTGTAGACTTATGTGTACTTGGGGAGCCAAATATCCCATCATGAATTTTATATCACTTAGCAACAATAGCGATCAACATTTCTACTACAGTTGCTGTACTGTTGCTAGAACTTTCTAGGACAAGAATTAATATTTTTTTTTAGAATATGCGGACTGTTGTCATTCCATGCCTTGTGGAAAATTTGCTACAATATATAGCCCACATGTGTAGTTTTACATAATAAATACATGAAAATTACAACAAATAAATGTGAGGGGATATACCATATATAACATGTAAATTCAAGAACAAAGTAGCGCTAAGCTCATAATGAGCAAGTACGCTGCTGCCTCAATTGTGCTGAGTGTTCAGTGTCCTCCCATCCTAAAGTGTCCAAACTTAGAGTTCGTACTTGCCAAGTCTGTACTTCCAATTACGGGCGTACTTGGAACTGAGAAATGCCCCTGTAGTTTTCCTGCTGTTGGTTCACAGTGTTCTGTGTTAGTGTATTATTATCTTTATCATTATTGTAAACCTGGCCAAATATTAGCGTCAACATTTGTTTTACTTACTAAACCAGGACAAACACTGTCCAGCTTTTTCTTTTTAGTTGTGTACTTGTATTATGTCACACTACATGTTTTAATCAGACACCCAAACTTGACCAGTGACTTCTGTGCTTACACTGTATGGGTCCGCCAGTCATCTCTGAGGTGGAGCTCATACCGGCTGTCGACAGATGTCTCATCAATGTTCACAAAAAATAGAAATGACGAAAATGAGAAGGAAGGAAGATCAATCCCCTTGGGGACACTTTGATATGCAGCCAAGAATTAAACCATTAAACGCTGTACAGTTCACAGACAACTGCTCTACCGAGCAAGCTGCATGCCCTAAAGAGGGGGTACCTGGATTTGAACTAGGGACCTCTTGATCTGCAGTCTACCACTGAGCCATACCCCCAGGTTACTAACAACTGACTGAAGTAGCAGTACTGTCTGTGGTTCAAATGATTAGGGTTTGAAGTATGTTTACACTGCATGTCAAGCGACAACCTGTCTGCACAGTCTGTCCAGCTTTAGTCATTAGATCATGGTGCACACAAAGGATAAATCAGCACAGCTGTGTCATTAACCAGTGACATTAGACACCCAGACATGTTGGGTGTTTGGCAGGAAAATATTTTCTGGAACAATGGTTCCCTGTCTCAAACGTCAAGGTGCAAACATTATTTCAGAAAGATAAAACAAAAGCTGTTAAGGCTGGTAGTAGCCAAACAGAAATACCCTCTAACAGCTTTTTTGTCCAGTGTACTTCTTTCCATAGGTACAGGTCAACATGTAGACCACATTTACGGAGACGGGAAAATAACGATCAATTAGAAAATGTTCTGCTAGTTAATGGATGTTTTAAGCAGTTTTAGTTGTTTGTTATTAGATTAAGCAAAATGTTCACAACTGGTCACCTCTGAAAAAAGTCAAACATCTGATTTGAATGGCCAGGCTTCTGGAAAGACTAGAAGAAAATACACTTTGCACCAATGTGGAAACAAAAAATACTTACCTCATTTCCACACTCAAAATGAAAGCTGCACTTATTTGATTTTATTGTGTCAACTGATTTAACATAATAGAATCATGTCCAGTGAAACTTATCACTGCTCAAAAAAATGAAGGGAGCACTTAATGATCACAGTAGTCAGTTAAACTCCAGGGAAATCAAGCTGTCCTTTTAGTAAGCACAAGTGATAGTGAATCAGTTTCAGCTGCTTTGGTGCAAATAAAAGTGAGGTGCTATGGAGAGGCAACACCCATAACTAGAGTGATTTTACATGCTCTCTGCTTACAAAATGACCTGAATGAACTGGCCTGCATACTGTAAGTCCCTGATGTCCTCAAATGTGACCTGTGCTTGCACAACAGCATTGTGCAGCTTGACTGGGGTTCAGCAGAATTGGCAGGTCCACCAACGGCACCCAGCTTTCTTCATGGATGACAGCAGGTTCGGACTGAGCACATGTGACATCATGAAAGAGTCTGGAGACACAGTGGTTAACATTATGCTGCAGTCACATTACCAACCACAACTTTTTGAAGGCATATCCTTGCAGAGCTGCACAAACCTCCATGTCATAGCCAAAAGTACCCTGAGTGCAGTGAGGTACTGGGAGGAAATATTGAGAGCAACTGTCAGAGCTTAGGCTGGTGCTGTGGGTCTTGGTGTCCTCCTGGTGCAGGACAATGCCTGGCTTTATGTGGTCAGAGAGTGTAGGCATTTTTTGAATGACAAAGGTACTAATGATTAAAGATTTTCGACCTGAATGTGTTTATCAAGATCTGATATGTGATTTAAGTGTTCCTTTAATTTGTTTAACAGCATATTTAATTTATTTTTTCTAAACAATTTTACAAAATAGAAGTAAAAGTTAAAACAGATCTCTTATTAGTTGTTTAAACATATAAAATTAAAATTGATTGCATAAGTATGTATTCACTCTTTTTAAATAACTAACCTAAATCATGCAGTTAGCTGGTTCAAGAAGTCACACAGGTAGTTAAATAGAGACCACTTGCAGGCCTGGATGTCTTTGGACAATTGGAGGAAGTTGGAAGACCTGAAGAAAGCACCTGCAGATGGGGAGAGCATGAAATCTAATGCCAGATCAGAGTAAGCACCATCCCTGCTGGTAATGCATGTGAAGTTATGCAACTTGTACAGTTTAGCTGTGCATGTAACATTCTGTGATACATAAAGATCTTAATATTTGGCTAGATTGTGTCTCAAATCAATCACTTTTTGCGTATTGGAAAATTAAGAAAGATGTTTTGAAGTGGGTCCTAGTTAGACCTCAGGAGGTAAATACTACAGATCCAGCTGTTTGTTGTAACAAACATTTCATTAATTTACAAAAATTACCTGTCATATCTGTGCTTCCTCTTAAAACCAATCAATTGAATTGAATTCAGACTGAGAAAATATTTACATCAGCATCAAATCCCTCAGTATTCTGCAGTGAGATTTTGTGAATGTCTGAACACAATTTAAGATGGAAAAATTACAACAGAATTAATCATTAAAATGTGCCACGCTTGTGCTTGTGTGCCTATGCAACAGTTAAAGCATCTCCGCTACAGACATAGAGCGACTAACCTATCAGCAGGATTTAATGAGGCTGTTCTGTTTTCTCGCCGTGCAGCCTGCCCTCTTACACTCTATGATCACATAGCACATGGCTTCCAAATGCTACAGCTGAAATGGGTACGTGCAATCCACAACTCACACAAACGCATGACATGCAGTGAGTCAAAAAGTCATTTAGGATGTGAAACCGCATTAAATGCTTTTTGGAGAAATCGACCTTTTCATGAGAAAAGGAGATATCATCTGCCCCTGGCACAACCTCCACTTGACTCCTTGTCATCTATAAATGAAACCATAGGACGCCACGTTTGATCCAGGGGTACACGCTCTATTGAATGTTCAGCCTTGAGCGAATTCACACAAATTATCTGAATGAAGTGCAAGGAAAAGAATGAGTGATTTTACAGAAATTAACCTTAGAAGCACCAAATCGATCTCTTTGCACTCCTCCATGCCATTCTAATTTATGATAATAGAAGGATTTCTGGTTGAAGCCATAGTTTATACAAGACAGGGTGGTAAAAATGGAGCACAGTAATTGGCTACCAGTTAATTTTATTATACCAAAAATAAATCTGTAATGTTTAAAAACAGATGGTAAATATTAGCAAATGTTACTCAAACAGGAAGAAACAGTGCATGTTTTGTACCTACAGTATTTCAGTGTTGGATTAACACACATTTGGTGTTCTACTGAGAATGGTCCTGTTCTACAGCACGACACTGTACTATATGTCAAAATAATGTGTACAGTGTTCATCCAATGTCTATTGGATAAAGGAACATGTGTACAGTGTCTGAAGCCCACATTAATGGAAAAAGAGACAAAATGTACTTGAATACAAAAGTTGACATTTCCAGATTAAAGTCAAATTTTTGAGCATAAATCAAACTAGTAGCTTTAGCGAGTATGCTTCTACATAGGCCCGGCCTTAGCCTCTCTGGTGTACTAGACAAGTTCTTTGCTGGAGGCCCCATTCAAAGGGCCCAGGGTGTTAAATACTACACTCAAACATATGCTAACCCCACTTCTGGCTCTAGGATGTCAGATCTTGTTGGCAGGCAATTATTAGCAACTAGCAGAGGTTTATAAAGTACACAAACCCAATGCTCAAGTAAAAGTATTTGCCACAGAAAATACTGTACTACAAAACTACTCCACAAAAATACTTCATAACAGTGGAACAGCCCTAAATAATCCCTAACAGCCAGGAGGAAGCCAACCAGAACAAACCCTCTCTGCAGACAGGAAGCACCAACCACATAATGGGATCCAGCATCCTCAAAGAATCAAGCATAAAAAATGTGAAGAAATATCATGGGGGCACCTCCTACTGAGCCATGGGGCCCTAAGCAACTGCCTAGTCCACCTATGCCATACACCTCACATGTAGACAAACTTAAATTGTCTGTAAGGGTATGATGAATAATATACCCATATGGTATATAATGAAGAGAGTGTGGTCTGATCTGAGATGCAGGCATTACTTTAACAAATACTCAAGTGCACTATGGGATATGGATTTATGTGACAATCAGTTACTACATTGTGCAGAGGAAAATGTGATTCCTGTGTATTCAAATAAAAACAAGCATATTTTCAGTGTGTCAGCGAGGATTCATTCTGGGCATCTGCCCAAGTGTACAATGAACGTAATGAAATACTGTGCTAGTAGGTTAGAGTTGTTGTTTGCACAGGCTTCCATCCACAAATGTTTAGTTTTTGGACGACAGTGGAGCTCTATGGCTCTCTGTATACATGTACAATTCTATATTATTATATATTGTTGGTTATATTGGTTGTATTGTTGGTTTTATGACAGCTATACTGTTTGGTTTCAAGCCCACTGCTCTCATGAACCTTGCTCAGATACACACAGTGCACACAAACTGCCTCAGCCTCACATGGTGGAGACCAAACCAGTGAAATGGGAAGTGAAAAAGTTAAGGTCAAACATACTTCATTAGCTTCATTAGCTTTTTAATATAGTCCAGATATCCTGAACTCTATAACAGTCCATTTGGTTTCACTGCTGTGATGCTTCATTAGTACAATCAGTCAAAGCACACCTGTGTTTTCTTTCCATGCTTCCAGATTTTCATGTGTAGCCCGGTTCTGTTGGTGACTGACAGACATGTGCAAGGTTGGAGGTGTTGTCAGGGCTTGTCGTGATCTTACACCCCCTCTGTCTCATGTGTTTCTTTTTCTCTCTCACTCACCACTTTGCCCTCTGTTTTCTCATGCCCCTCCCTCTCTACAGTGTCATTTACCTGCTTTGTGTTGCTGCCACTCATCTCCTTACCCTACTCACCTGCTGCCACCTGCCTCACTATGCCATGTTTAGTATTTTTGTATCTTTTTTAGTGTGTATTTTACCTTGTTGCTGTATTTTACCTTTTTGTTCCAGTCTTTTAATTAAAGACCTTTGATTTTTTTTCCTGCACTTCTACCCCACATGGTTGTTCGCACTTGGGTCTGCTAGCTTAACTTGTGACACTTGAAGGCTTTTTGAATTGAACATTTACTAAGTTATGAACACAAGCATGACATTGAAGTGAAGATAAACAGACAGCAGAATGCAGCAAGAACCTCGTCCTGCTGTCAGGTCTTTTCTTTTTTTGTCATAGTTTACTGCAGGAAGAGCGGAGTGGCAGGCAGGGAATGGGCTTTTTTAGAATCTTTGTTTAAATTCATCTTTTCCCAGAGGCTAGGAGAGTGGAACGCACTGGAGCAGGTGAAGCTGTCGGGTGGTGGTGGTGGGGGGGATGGTAGAAGTCTACACCTGTGAAACTATGACAGATGGACATTGGAGATGGGTGGGACAATTTAACAACTTGATGATTTTATAGTATAAAAAATCAGACTGCAAAGCTGTGTTTCACCATTCTCCAAAGTTTGATGACTGTTTCATCTGTGTCAACAACAACCACTACTGATGCTGTATCTCTGCAGCAGGGCAAGAAGCTAGTGTTAGGATTAGAGGGGAGGCAGGGGGCTTAGCCTTAGCTATTGGTCTGATTGAAATCTAACATTATGCTGCTGGTTATTTTAATGTATGTGTGCAGCTCTGCTGTGATCAGCAAGTTTAGCTGTCTATAATGCCTGTGGCATGATTGATCACAGCATGTAGAATGTTTTTATTCATCATAGCTCAGGGGCTGTTTTCATGCGTTATATTTAAAACAAAGTCATAGGTCTGATCTTCCGTACAATTAATCCTAAATTCTGCTCCCACCACTCCACCTGCCCTGTGTGAGAAAAGACAGCCCTGCGCAATGTCAACTTTTAGATTATTTTACTTTACTTATAATTTAATAATTAATTTTTTGCATTGCAACTTTTTGCAATGTGCTCTCTTATCTTGTTAAGTGTGCTGCACCTTTCTCGGTTTAAAAAATGTGGGATGAAGTTTCATAAACTTTAAATCAAGCACACAAACCAAAATGAGTGTCCTGGTTTTATTTCTAAGAACTGTTATTCCTACTTTCCCAGGCGGAAAAAAAAAGATTATTCCTTAATGGTATTATATAATTGTTCTGATAATGTCCATTTATCTGTAAGAGTAAAACAACACTAGTCCAAGGTTTGACCTATGTGGTGCACAGAGTAGAATAGTAGAGCACCAAGGTCTCGGTTCTTATGTCTGTTGGGAAACATGAGGCTTGAAATGAGTCTGTAATTACCAACACTTAAGGAGCCTAGAGTGCTCTGTTTTTAGTAGAGAGCTGACAATAGCTGAGTTACAGATAAATGGAAAAACTGTTATATTAACTTTACCAGCTATAGATAGTGGCCATGTGGTTGTAGTTAATAGGCAGTACTTGGAAAAGCACATCATCATTAATGAAAGAGAAATCACAGAGTGCTCTGAGTGCTGCAGCACCGTGTTCTGTTCATTCTAATGAGACTGAGAAAATTAAACTCTTCACAGACAGAGAAAATAATCTTTTTTGCCTGTTGTGGGGAAAATACGAATACTAACAGTTCATGGAACTGAAATCAGAAAACTAATTTTAGGCAGTGTGTTTGATGCTATGACAACACACATACCCTCTATAGTGCACTGGAAGTATCCCGCAATGCAACAATAAAAGTAGTGTGCAGTGCTGTCTGCTTATTTCTGCCTGGTTCCACTGGAGGTTTCTTCCGTTAAAGGGAGATTTTTCCTCTTCACCTAGTGCTGCTCTATATATTTCCATATAATTGTATTGGTAAATTCTGTAAGCTCTTAAACTTTACATTGTAAAGTACCTTGAGATGACTTGTTGTGAATTGGTGCTATATAAACAAACTGAATTGAATTCAATTGGTATCTAGGTATGGACTATCAGTGGTGCACTGATTTACTTCTGTGTTTGAGGTCATTGTCCTATTATGTCTAACTAAACTCTTTCCTGCTACATGCAAATCAACAACTCTTAATCATAGATATTGTCATGCCTTTTGTGAAGAGATATAAGTGAGTGAAGCTCTACACCACATCTTGTTTCACTGACCTTCCAGCATAGCATCAGGTTTGCCAACACCTGATTGTGGTTGGTGTCTAGTGACATCACAAGCTTAATGTTTTACTTACTTTCTCCATGTTTAATGAAGTGCCGCAGTGTGGGGTGATTGTGAGTGTTTACACTTTCAGTTTAGAAATATTTGTTGAACTTTGCTGAACATGAGATCACCTTTAATGGCCGATTAATGCAGAAATGACAAATAGCTCACTTACTTTTTCTTGCCACTGAAAATGAAACATACCCAGACAGCATAATCTGTCCAGCTAAACATCCAGACTAGAGAGTGAGTTTTGTTTTCTGCCTAAATATCTGATCTTGCAGTAATACATTCGACTTTTGGGACTACAAAGTTATTACGTTTTTATTTACGGTTAGTTTTAGTCACTCACACCACTTTGTTGGGGTTAGGAAAAGGTTGTGAACTGGTTTAACAAAGACAAACGATTAACACACGTCTTCATTTTACAAAACCACAAGGTTTTTCTCACCCTAACCAAAGCGATATTCTCAACACAAATTAACATGAAAACCATAAGTTTAAGAATATTTTCATGAACTGAAAAAGATCATTTCAAAAATTAAGAGTGCACTTGTGCAACTGGCTGGGATTGACTAACCAGTATCTGTTGGTGCATCTTGAAGTGCAACTTTACGCTCTTATTGCATCTTTAGCACAAACACATGCACTAAGCTTCTGAGGATTCACAAGTCATTTTTTTGTGTGTTGACCTTTCCTGTTTTACATTGATATATACGTACATATCATTCAACTAATGTAAGACTAAGTGCACAACAAATTCAAGTCTGTTCTGTTCTAGCCTAGTCGAATCAATAATGTCATCCACCAGTGCTTGGATAGGAGGATCCATTAGGGCCTCTTCTTTCAGCTGATTAAATCCCCTTGCCCTTGGGATCTGTCCTGAGGACACAGCTGTACATAGGTTTAGAGAACAATGAATTTTTCTCGTCTCCATCATAAAACTCTTTGAGGAAGATCTGCTCTGAACGGTCCCTTATTTACTTCTAGCTCATTTTTCAGGAGCACTGCACTTTTGAAAAAGTAAAAATCTGAAATCTTTGGTTTTAGGAAACAATACGTTTAGACTTCACAATTCCTTCTGAAATTATTTGTAAAAAATTGCCTAATCTGCTTTTTACAAAAAATAAAAGTTGAAAAAGTCGCACAACAACAAATTCACTCTGGCTGCAGTACCACCAAGCTGCAGGTCCATAAAGTGATACACTACATGCTGTTAGCATGAAGCAAATGACCTTGTTTAGAAAAAGCTAGGTTGAGTGTTAAAGGGAAGTATTACGTGTATATGTGCTCTCTGAAGAGGTTATGTTCAGGGTCAGGTAACTTATTCCACAACTGAGAACTTAGTAGAAGAGTTTTGTAATTACAGTGAGTCATGTTAGACTGGACTGTTCAGTAGGAAAGCATTAGGCAATGAGTGTAATGAAAAACAGGTGGAAATAAAAATGTCAGTGATCTCTATTTTTTAACTGTGTTGGGTCAGTGAGGTGCTGAGTCTGAATTGAGTCAGGCTGTTTGAATCCCCCTGTTGCTTACTTGCCTGTTTTTTACTTTTGTGGATTAGACATTCATGCATTTCTGTCTCCCGGTGGGGTAATAATGTCATTGCTTTCTTTGTTATTACTATAACTCTTAAGTTAGCTTCATTCAAAACTAATTAACTTGATACAAACTAGTAAGAAATGCATATTTTACTGATTAAAGTGAACTCACTTTATCTAAGTTAGGACAGTTATTAGAATTTAAATTTGTTGAGTGAACTGTAACAGTTTATAATACTAAAAGCATAAATTACAGATAGAAACTAACTTGTAAGTAATGTACTTCTGTTCCACTAGTTCACCTCAGACAAACATACACAGACATTCATAGTGGCTTGTAAAGAAGACCTTCACAGCAGAGGTGCTAAAGAACAGCTGAGCACAACGAACACATACTGAAGCACTGCTGGTGTATAAAGCGCTGTCTACACTCCATAAGTGTATTAATTAACTTTAAAACTTCTAAAATGACTGAGAACAGTGTATGTATGAATGAACAAAGGCAGGGACAAAATAAAAGAGAAATATGTGCCAACTTCTCTCAGAATAAATGAGAATAAAGTGATTATTAGTCTAGACTAAAATGTCTAGATTTACTGTTGAGTTATGTTGTGTCCTTTATGTAAATCTTAAAATGCTGAGTAGGAATCTTTACAGTTTCAGATGGACTGTACCACCATGGATTTACAGTAGCATAGCACCCCCACACCACTGAGACTCACAATAAATGGTTGAAGTATAAAGATTGAATTAGACTGCAGCTAAATAAAAAAAATTATGTATTGTCTTTATTCCACACATTCTACTCTCTCAAAAACTAGCACCCACCCTACCCAAAATGCAACATAGCTGCCAACAGGTTCACCCAGGGATTTGACTGTGTTAAGCTGGTAGCAGCAAATGTACTGTAGCATTGAGTCTTTAGCCTCAAGCAGTGATAAGGTTTGTACAGAAGGTCTGATAAGCTTCCAACTCCACAACCCCAAATTTCTTTTTTGTTTTCAAGAGTGTAGTCTTCAGACCCAGCCGATGCTGAGTGAAGTGGCATCATCTGTTGATATTCAAGCAATCAGCTTTCACACAGCTCTCTTTTTTTATATGCAGTTATAACCATCAACTCCATTGCAAGCAATGTATTTGATGTGCAAAATAGATTTCCCCTTAAACCAACTGAAGTGCTATTAAGAAACAATGCATCAATTCTCCTTTATGCATCATGGGTCATTTACAGTTTACCTACAAACAACAAAACTAGGGGCTTTTGGGGACTGTTTTTATATGCCTCTATAATACAGAAACAAATTCTGCTTTGTGGCAAAGCTGATGTTCCGTTCAACCTTCATTCTGAGCTAAGATAAGCTGGCTTGTCTAAGACAAAACATTGTCTGACCCATTTTTATAGGACACCTAAAATATTGTGTTGTTGCTATTGTTGCTGTTAGTAGTAGTA
>OMLM01013227.1:161036-178524 GCA_900302695.1 Helostoma temminkii | reverse complement strand
TTGCAGAAGCCTAGAAATCACATGATGTATAAACTAATGTAAGTGTCTTTGTTTAACTGGTTGTAACATAATTTTTGTTTACATTATATTTAAATGGCTCTTTTATTGGATATTTGTAGAATATATAGAATTTGATACATGTAGAATTGTACAGAAAACCCAACAAATTTCACTGGAGAAGCATTATGCAACAGTGGGGAGGGAAACACTTCCTATAACAAAAGGAGCCTAGAGCAGAACCAGGCTAATGGTAGGCGAGCATCTGCCTCCACCGGTTGGGGTGAGTTGAATGAGCGAGAGAACGACCGAAACAAAGGAAAAGAATAACAAAAAACAACAGCTCTCCTGCACTCCTCTGCAATTCGCCTCAGCTTTGTAGAAAACAGTGAATGTAAAGATGTCTCAGGAGAAATAAATGAAAAGATATCTGGAAGGTAACTTGAAGATATCTGACTAGGAAACCAAGGGAAATAAAAGAAAGAACTTAAACTGTGACTTTGAAATACATTCACTCAGTTTAGCTTTGACTGCTGAATCCTCAGATGAACTTGAGTCATGTTCTGCGTAAAAAGATTCAGAAGTGATGTGAAGAGTAGGAATAGTTCAAACTACCAAAGGCTATTCTGACATGTGTATGATAAAATAGGCATATTGAAGAAACATAACTGTCAGGCACTAACAAAACACCACTCATAACAACTTGCAAATGGTATCACTCCAATACAATACAATAACATTCTATTGATGCATAAAAGGGGAAGTTCACATCCCACAGTGGCAGAGTAAAAATGACATCAAAAGTTCAAAATCTAAAAAATTGCATAAAAATATGCAATAGATCAAAAGCGTAATAGCAATAACAATATACAATTCAGGAGGTGAGATACAGTACATACAGTTAAAGTTTGTGAGTTCATAAGAGGCAAACAGCACTGAAATGACAGGTGGCTTTAAGCTGAGCAATCAGGCAGATCAGTCTGCAGTTATCCAAGTCACTTAAGTTTGCTGGACAATGGAGGCTGAGAAGTCCTATGGCAATAGGACCTTGTTTGCCCGTTCATTCTCACCAGCTGAAAACCGTCCAGTTACCCTGAATCAGGATTGAGTTCCTTAAGCCATGTGACATTCTAGTCCTTGATCAGTGACATGATTCGTCCAGACAGACAATCCTGGTGGATTTAAGGTCTTCTGGAGGATTTCTCCAGTCAAGTTTCTCCACACCAAACTCACTCATCCATGTTTTTATGGACCTTGCTTTCTGCACTGAATTAAATAATTTTGATTGAGTGCTCCAAAACATTTGACAATATAGTTTACATGGCTGTTATCATTTTGTCCTGTCATGTAATTGGTTCAATGGGCCATTATCAGTGGCTCAGTATGTCACTCTGCCAAAAGTGTTCCAGGTTTAGGCACAGCTGTGTAGTTAGATTCTGATAATCTTGATTTGGGATGAAATAAGTAGAACATGGACACATTTTCTATACTGATAACATGTTCATACTTTAAACCAGAGGAGTGGAAGTTTAAGTAGGGATGTGCATGAGGTTTTGGTCTCCATAACAAAGAAGTAGAGCATCACACAGGGGAAGCTTTGTGAAGAACGCAACAGAGGATTAAATGCCTGGTGACTTATATACTTATATAGGGGCTGTTCATGAGGTGATCAAATGCAGGTGTGTGTGGTAGTAAGGACAGGAACAAAGATAAAGGTACAGCAGATGGTAGGGACTGACTGAGTATGTGACTAGGCAAGACAAAATGGGGAGTGGATGCATATGCCTTACAAGGAAGGAGAAAAACAAGGGCAGTAGAAAAACAAAGGGCATAAGTATCCTTCAGAGGGTGAAATTTGCTCATTCTGGAGCGTCATTAGGTGTGTGATAACTGCCATTCAGTGGGGAGTCTGCATTTGGTTCTTGAAGAAGCTCAAGCAAATCCATTTGCCATCAAATAGCACTTTAATCAACAAATGACCTGGGTAACCAATAATCTCGCCACACATGTAATGGTGTGATAACATTCAAAATGACTATAGATTAGATGAATGCTGCTGTTGGTTCTTGTAAATAAAGTGTCAGTTATTCTAAGCAAAGAGGGGCATTCTCTGAATTTATTCTTGCTTCCCTTTGTGCAGAGTGGTGTAGAGACAGCTACTCATCCTCTGAGAGCACTACCAGCCAAGGACACTTTGACATTTGACAACACTGTGGAGGCTTGTGTTCTTTAGTTGGCAAATTCTACACATACTGTAACTGAGAGTTGTTGTTTTTCTGTCTCTCAATGAACAAAGCTTGATGTGTATGTAATCAATTACACTCTAGTCAAATATCTATTAAACACACTAAGTTGAAATCAATTTTTTAAAAATTTGCCCAACAATCTAAAATATAAATGCTGGTTAGACCAAAGGGCTGTTGCAATTTGGCAGCAAGGGGGTGTTTGAGATGAGGAAGGTTCCTGATACCTTCATTAGGTTCTGTGATTTATTAATGTGCACACACACACACACACAAACAGCAAAGTAAAAGTGTAAACAAGTGATAGATAAATATAGATAAGTGAAGGATGTGCCACCAATACACATATAAAGGAATCAATGAAACCTCTTCCTAAAGACTTGATAAACCCTTAACTTAAACACTGCCATTACTTTACTAACATCACTATCACCAGCATATTAAATTATATAATACAAATATTACAGATATTTGTGACCATGAAGATCAGATCACTTGACTAATTTCAACCATTTTCATGACCAATTTATGCAGAAAATCAGGAAATTGCTAACAGGGAATATCTGTCTCCACTGTCTTTAGGTTATTGAAATGTTCAATTGCTGCACTGAAGGCAAGAAATTTTCAAACATAGCCACATTCAGAAGTAGAATATGCAAGAATAAACCAATTAATTACCATTGTAATTTTGATTTTATGTTACTTGTTATGTTACTGTTATATTATTACATTATTCTACTCCAATACTTTTTACAGCTTCAGTCACTAATTACTTATTGTACATGTAAATTACTGTAAAAATATAAGCAGCTGATATATTGTGTTGGAATACTATGGCTGCCATTCTCATCCTTCATTTTTTTATTAGTTACTAGCAAATTTTATGATATCATATCTTGATCATTTTATCAGCAGCATCGATACTATTTAAAATAGACTGTACCTTTTCTGCCTTCTTTATTGTAAAGCAATGTGTACTTACCTAAGTAAAGAATATGAAGTGGTACTTTTACTTGTACTGGGGTAGATATTTTTTTAGGTATCGGGTATTAGGTATATTAGGAGTTGAGTTGCTAAGTTTGTGTAATTCTACCACGTCTGTCTGAAGCATCATGTTTAAGTCTCTTAAACATTCAGGATTTGACTCATTACTTCATGAACCATGCACATTACTGCTATTCCAGTCCTCTTCTGTTACCATGGTGTAACATTTATGATAAAAAGCTGCGATAATAGGTAGCACTTCAGTGAGATTTTAGTAAGAAGTACTTTATAAATCTGTAAAGTTGACAGTAAAATATGTGACCTGTTATAGAGACTGACACAGAGGAAAATTAATAGCTTCTTTTATTGGAATGAGTTTTTGAGAAACCTTTGTACTATTGGAATTTGCAGGGCTGAATATGAGAGAACTGTTGCTCCACTGTTATCTAACCGTGTTTCAGTTAAAAGTGTGAAATTCTGATTGTATGTAGTAATAAGATCATTAACTAAAAATTATTTGTTGGAGGGGAATCTGATACTGCACAGAGCTTTGTAGTATTAATGGTCACCCCTAGAGTAGTCTGACTATGACAGAGCAGATAACAGGTTAGGCAGATTTGGAGCTTGAGTTCAGACCATCTTTAATCATCAGAACAGGAACAGAGACGACTACAGGCATACCGGGCTCATGATTGCAATTGGAAATGCTGCAGGGACCAAAGACACAACACTAAAGGCTCTGTAGACTGGATGTGCTGTGCTTTGTGCAGAGCAGGGAAATGAAGGACAATTGTTAGCTTTAGTGAGGAGGTCAAGGGCAGGGATGAGGGTGGATAATGTATGAAGCAGTAAAGCATATGTCACAGCTGGCCAGGGACCCGCAGCTAATGCTGGAGGTGGATGCCAAAGGGGAGTTTCGTGCAAGAGGATAGGTTTGGTTGCAAGTTGTACATAGCCATCATATATCAATTCTACTGTGAAACCCCCAGTGAGGGGTTGTTTGAGGCTTTTATAAAAATTGAAACATTGACAAGGACTTACCCAGCTCAACTGACATGTCAACCACTGGCAGAGAAAGGTTGCATATGGATGGATCCCTCTAAACACTCAATTGACTGACACGGTGGATGACAGCTGCCTCTGATGTATGGACTGCACGTTACCACTGTTGCTAACATACTTTCTCCAAAGCTTTTTCCTCTATAAAGGGCAAGATTGATTGTGTCCCTTTCACAATTTTTGCTCTTCTGTGTATGTGTGTGTGTAGGATGGTATTTGTTGCCTTGTTAGGACCAAAACTAGTTTTTTTTATTTCTAACCAAGTGAGGACATGTTGTTAGCAAGACTGCTGAAACCCCTTTTTTTATCTCATTAACATTGCTGCACATACAGTAAATTGTGATATTGGTCAGATGTAATCTTGCAAGCAAATTGGAATGTTATAACCTTAAAGCCAAAAATTAAGGATTTTAAAAATGAATGCAATTTTGTCATGCCATTTACATAATTGTTTTCTCTTAGTATGAGGGGTGAATACTGCAAGCAGAGCTGAATATTGCATCCTGCAGGCTGATTAGAAGACTAAAATATCTTATATTAATGTCCATGTTCAGTTTTCTTGTTTTTCTCTTCTCTCAGAAGAAAATTAGGACATCAAGAACCAAATATTTGTTTTGCATATTTTTTTCCTTCAGAATTCCGACTTTTTTAACAGGGTTTTTAAGGTCAGAATTTTCAGATTAATGTCAAAACTCTAAATATTTTTTTCATGCTGGCCCTAAACCTCTTTCGTAATTATCTGACATTCTATATTCCTCAGAAATCCTCAGGATTATTTATTAAACAAACAGCATTGCCACCCCGCTCCTTTTTCACCACTGGATCAGGAGATTTGGGCTATTGAACTGTATATTCCTATGGGTCATTACACTTAGGACATAATATAAAGGGTAAATTATGGGCAGCACACCTCACAGCTAGGAGATCATTCTACTTCATCAGCATCGTGGCAGACCGGCTACCTGTTCAGGGTGTACTCTGCTTCTTGCCCTCTGGCAGCTGAAAAAACAGACACATCCCAAAGAACAATGAAACAGTATGAGCCACATTTTTTATTTGTGTGTTCCCTTTTCTTGTTATATTTTACCAGATGGTATTTAAGTTCTTAAAATGGTCAACGTAGAGGGGGCAACAGTGAGGCAGTTCATCCATCAAATCTATGGTTGGCGGTTCACAGCCCAGCTTTTCCAGGGCATTTGTTGAAGTATCCCTGGAGATGATTCTGAACCCCCCAAAGCACAGCCACCAAGGTTGTATAAGCTGGTGCCACTCCCAAGCCTGTTGCAAAATTGTGGAGGATTTCATCAGGAAGGGCATCTGGTAGATCCTGTGCCAAATACTGCACTGTGGCGACTCTGACCACAAGAAGAAAAAGTGGAATATGTTATGTTTTGTTTATTTACGCCTTTATTTGCTAAAATACAAGTGAATACATGCTGTTATTTACATCTGTTATAGTGCTGTAAGGCAGTTTGTTTTGTGCATGGCTACAAATTTTTAGAAGAAATGTGTTGGTCTGCAAAACCTAACTTTGGATTAAAGTAAGCTTTTAAATATATGGATGCAATGATGGAGGAAGCTGAAGTGTGATTGTTAATTTTTTGGTGGAACATACATCAAAACAAGAAGTTTGCAGATTAAGTTGCCTTAATAACTGGTGTTATGGTAAATTTCTACTACAGAGGTCATGGCCCCAATGACCTCAATACAGGCTATGCCCAGAAGCTGCCGATTTTCCTAATGGAGCATTCAGTAGTATTTTCTGCATTTGTCTACTGTCAAAATACAAACATGCATAGCTGAATTGGAAAACTGTTGAATTTACATGGAGGTATAAGCAGAGAATAAATATTACATTAGCTATATCCAATGGCTTTAGAACTCCCTCCTCCAGGTGCGAGTTGACCTCTTGGCCACAAAAAGTGAATTTATTTTTCTTCACTCATCCATCTTTTATAATGATATACAACAATTATACTTTTGTTTACTGTATGCATACTTTATTAATATATTTGGTGATTGAAAAGGTTTGCTGTAGGCTGCTCTTGATGTGTGCTCTTTGATTGTCTCTGACATTAGCGCGATTCTTCAGCTTCAAAGTCAACGATAAGCTGATGAGTAGACATTGATTTCATCCTTGACAACTTCATTGTTTACTTCAAGGTTTTTTCCCTGTTTGTTTTTGCTGACAACTTGGCTTTTGTATGCTCTTTGTTGCCTATGCATGTTTTAATTCTTGAGTTACCATAACATGAAACTTGGAAAAAGATGGAAAATTATGTAAAAAGGAAGAGAAAAAAATGGGGAGTGAGTGAAATGGAGAAAAAAAATGAAAATGGCTTTAGGTCATTAGTGTTCTGAATCTGAATATTTGTTCATGTACAAACACTGATGAAGTTGTAGCTTATCTAATCCATTATTGTGACAGATGTGGTTGCACACATTCTATCAAGAGATATGCTGTCATATTTAATATAACACACTGATGTACAAATACAAGTCTGTTGTCTTGCAAAGGTCAAGTACAATAGCAATGTCAAAAAAATATAATTTACCAAAGATGAAACCTTCTTGCTAAATTTAATACCCCATTCTGCAAGCAGCATGCATACGATATATGTGGATAAATGAGTGTAGGCCTGTCTATACATTACAGGTTTGATGCATCTAATTCAACACTGTCAGACTGTACCTGACAATAAACTGTGTGGAATATGCTAAACCACTTTTATCATTACTGCTAGCTTTACTTTAGTAGAGCTCCAGCTTTTAGAGAAGTGAGATGATCCAGGCCGAGGCACAATATCTGAAGGAAGAAAATAAAGTTGGCAGTAGAAATGGTATTCCAGACTGCCTGCTAAAATTGGGACCTCCAGAAGGAAAGTCTCATGGTATAAATTTTGGAATTTTTAGCCTCTCTTAACTGTTGCTGAATAGCGTTTGTCCATCACATGTTTGGATTGAGAGAAAACCCACAGAGAAAACTACACCATATTCCCAAACATTTTGGAACACCCCTCCAAAATCATTGCATTCAGTGCACAAAACAAGGTCCATAAAGACATGGATGAGCGTGTTTAGTGTGGAGGAACTTGACCACAGATAGAACACCAGAGGGGAGACTGCGAGACAGGCCCGTTTGTCCAACATCAGTGCCTGTCCTCACAAATGCGTTACTAGAAGAATGGTCAAAAACTTCCATATACACACTTCTAAACCTTGCAGAAATCCTTCCCAGAATAGTTGAAGCTTTTATAGCTGCAAAGGATGGCCAACTCCATAATAAACCCTACAGATTAAGAATTAGATGTCATTAAAGTTCATGTGCAGACCAAATATTTGGCAATAAAGTGTATGTGGAAATTAAGGACTATATCCTAGGTTGCAACATAGCTCTCACTCAAGGAGATACAGGTGGCAACATGACTATGTGCTCCTGGCTCTAGCGAACATCTTGAAACACAAGATCCAAGAAACCTGAGAGAGAACCCATATGTCTCAAGAAAGATCCTTAGGACGATGATGCAGGCAAAGGGAGACCGTGCAAACTCCACACAGAAAGCAACCATTTTTTTGCTTTTCTCTTTATTCTTGACTTTAAATATGGTAAAGACTCATAGTCAGCATTGTCAGTCCACTTCTTTCTGTGGCTGAAATAATGTGATTCCTCCAGATACAGATTACAAATGAATTCTCATTTTCCCCTCATGCCTGTACAGCTCTCTGTGTGTGTGAGTGTGTTGGGAGTGATGCATCTTCATCCCTGCATTTTGGATTCTGGCAGGCAAGACGAGAAAAGGAAGATGGAGAGACAGAATTGGGCCAGTGAGTGGCAGAGCTCCCCGCAGCCTCAGTCAGTGCTGAATGTCTGAAGAGGGACTGGAAGCCCCTGGGCAAATACTGACATCGCTCAGCTTTCTTGCATCTGGAAAGACAACCCCATGTAAATATTAGATCCAGATCCACACATACACTCACAAATATGCGTGCATTCACACATTGTGCCTGAATAAAGCTCTCAGATGCAATGACACTGTGGTAGGCTGAACTATCACCTTCAGTTACACATCATTAAAGGCACACAAGCAATAGTGTGGAATAGAAAGCACAGGCTGTAACAGTTTCAGCTACCCCAGTGCATTTGATCTGAAATGAAACAGAGTGCTGACTTTTAGATTTTAGAGAGAAGTTCTGGTTTTATACTCACAAAGTCTTATTTTCAAACCTTTGTGTAGCATTACAGTCTGTTCTACTCACCCAGAAATTGCTGAAATCTGGGAAACTTGCTGAAAACATATGAGACTGGAGACATAAGCAGTTAGACAACCAGACAGGTTGTAGACTAACTTATTTCAAATAGTAAACAAAGTTAAGGCGTTAAGTCATGGAAACTGGACATTTTATTACTCATCCATGTAACTTTAATCAGTTTAAAGTTAGAGACCTCTAATTTATCCTCCAGGATGTTTTCACTTCTTATTGACAATTTGATCGATCTTTGATCAATCCCCAAAGAAATCCACTTGACAGCCAACATCTAATGACACAACTGTGGGGGTAGAAAGGGTTGTTGAAGTTGTTACCATTAGAGCCTAACAAATTTCATCTACTCACACCCTTTGTCCAGCTAAGTCAGATTCTTTACATATGACCGTTTGTATTTCTAGGCATAATAAATCACTGTGTTCCCAGAGTTTAGTTTTCTAGTGTCTTGAGAGATTTGCTTACAGATTGTCATTTGCCATTTCAGACTGTGATGGACAATGAATGTTAGTCCTGATCCCTGAAGTATATGGCTAGTTAAAATGAAATGCAGGGTCATCCATTTCAGCACAAATGTACAATCCAGCGATGAATTAATTAATGTGCAGGCATGCTCATATTCCTGGTCAATTGGCAACACAATTGCAGTATTTCTGCACCTGCCAGCTGGCTAGACTATTTCTGTGGACTTTGCATGTTCCCCTCATGCCTGATTAGGTTTTCTCTGGGTGCTGGTTTCCTCCCGCAATCCAAAGACACGCAGTTATGGTAATTGGTGACTCTAAGTTGGCCATGGGCATGAAACTGAGCGTGAGTCATTTCCTGTCTGTCTGTCCAAGGTATACCCCGCCTCTTACCCAATCACAGTCTGGACAAACTCCAGCACCTTCATGACCCATAACAGGATAAGTGGTTATCAACAATGGATCCAAGGTTTATCTACCTATTGTCATGAGGAAAGGTAAAACAACTGCTGCCTTGATAACTTTCCAGGTAAAGTATTGTCTGACTAATATTTCAGTCAGTCCTCAGCTGTACCTGAAAAAAATACCCAACCACTAACACAGCCCATGTTGAAGAGAGTATGGTTCTTTCATTATGGGTTTCAGAGAATATTTCTTGGGGAAGGTGCCATGATAAAGGTATAACATAGAAGTACAAAATACACTAAGCAATCTACAGCAATGGAATGCTGGGAAAAAATGTAATCATTGTATACCTGCTCCTAGTTATTATACCTAATGCACACCTCTTCTCTTTTTGCAAAAAGCTCAAGAAAAAGCATATGGCATGCAGCCTACCCACACTGCACTATTGCTCTTTTTGTCTCTGCGGCTGGCTTGTTGAGTCACACATGGCCACATATCTAATTTCACATTACAAGTAACAGCACAGTAAATTCAATTTGTTTTTGTTTCCCTGCCATTTAGTGCAATTTCCATAAAATGAGAGTGGCTGACATCCAAAATCAATGGCTGTTTCCAAACCCCCAAGACTAATGGGCTAGATAGCAAAAACCACAAGTTAATTGTTCAGGAATGCCCTTGAAAATTGTGTGTCAGCCTCTCTCTATGTCTCTTGCTCTCTCTCTCTGTTCTTAACCCCCTCTCTCTTATTTACACTGTGCTCTTGACTGCTTCTTGACGAATAATTTCATGTGGGCTTTGTGATGACATGGATTTGAAATTTTTGCAGTTACGCTTAACTGAGCTCAAACTAGAACCCCAGTATTCCAATATTCAAAATTCACAGATGCTGCACTGCAATTTACAAAAACCTTTCTCTCACAAAGAAGCAATGTGACAGCCAGACCACCAATGGCCTTGACTTGTGTATGCCACAAGAAACTTGATCACCCAGTCACTTGACATTGTTTCTTTCTCTGTCAAGGTTGTGACCACACAAAACTGCACACTGACAAGTAAACAAGCAAAGGAAAATCTTTATCAAAGTTTTCAGCAGCTAGCACATTAAATGGGCCCTTTGTCCTCTGTGGCTGATGTACAGTGAGACTCAATTCAACAAATAATGATACCACTCTGTGGTGTTCAAACTAATTTCTTTGACTGAATTGAGGAAAAGCTCTGTAGTTTTTACTTTACTTCTTTACTTTAGTGTATATATCTCTTTGTTTTTGTATGCACAATTAATTAAATAATTAAGGGTTGCAGGGACATGCGTTCTTCTCATTGTGTGTTGTACTCCTCTGCTATGTGTGTGCACTGTCTTCACAATTCAACAACTAATGTGTTCATACAGTACTTGTGTAAGCCAAGTAAATCCATCAAATCCCACTTAAGAAGCACTAGGTGACAGTGGAGAGACAAAAACTGGGTAGGTGGCCATCTGCCTTGACTGGTTGGGGTGACTGGAAAAGAGCAACAGGCCACAAAGCAACAAGCAGAAAACAAAACACTGGACAGGTTGGTTGGGCCAGCAACTGCCCACTGGGAACATATACAGTAGCTCCAAGGCAGAAAGGTACCTACAAAAAGGTATAGTTAGAGAGAATGTTTGCTAGTTGGTCTTCTTCTACATATTAATTTATGAGAAATCAAATGAACAGCTTCAGAAGTAAGAAAGTTATGGTCTGTTAGCCAGCTGTCTATTCAGCTTGACCTTAGTTGTATAGCTAAAATGGTAAAGATTCATGTAATTTAGTTAGGGATTCTTTGAGAGAAACCAGGGCTGAACCAAAACTTGGACCCACTACTTCTGATGAATCCTAACATGGACCAAAAAAAGAGTAGAGCTTAGCAAGCATTAATGTTTTGGCATCAGCAACACAAAGGCAGACAAGGCATGAACAAGGACATAAATACACATAGGACCAAAACCTGAAAGCAAAAGCAATTTACTACAGCTTCAAAACATACGTACAGTTAATGAGCTGAAGCTGGAGCTGGCAAGTCCAACACAGAGTGTTACAATGATCTAGCAGGGACTGAAGGACAGTGAAGAGTATTTATAATGTAATAGAGGGTGTGGTCTGATTACTGAGCGACAAAGGGTGGGCAAGTGAACAAAGGTACAACAAGGGATGCCTGAGTGTGTATGTGGTTATTTGATTGTGTGTGTTATCAGACAACACATTTTCAACCCACAGCGCCACATAATGACGCTCCCTACTGTACATTTCATAAAACCCTAAAGTCACTATTTGACTTCTTGATGACATGGGAACGATAGTCAGGACAACAATAATAAATTATCAGTTACAGAATGCAAATGTCACATTTTGGCTGACTTATGACATAAAGTCAACTGTGTTAGGCTTAGGCACAAAAACAGTGCTTTACCTTTTCCACATGTTTTATGTTTTCAGTCTTATTCCAAAATGGATTCAACTAATTATTGTCTGCAAAATTCTACAAACAATACCCCATAATGACAATGTGAAAGACGTTTGTTTGAAATCTTATTTAGAATAAACAAACAAACAAAAAAAAAACACATGTACATAAGTATTTGCAGCCCTTTGTTTCATCAGAATTTTGTGCTTTAGGTGCCTTTTGGCAAACTCCAGGCAGGCTATTATGTGCGTTTTAATGAGGAGTGGCTTCCACCTGGCCACTCTACCATATAGGCCTGATTGGTGGAATGGTGCAGAGATGGTTGTTCTTCTAGATGGTATTCTTGTCTTCACAGAGAAATGCTGGAGCTCTGTCAGAATGACCACTGGGTTCTTGGTCACCTTCCTGACTAAGGCCCTTCTCTTCCGATCACTCAGTTTGGCCAGGCAGCCCACTCTAAGAAGAGCCCTGGTGGTTCCAAACTTCTTCCATTTACAGATGATGTTGATGGAGGCCACTGTGCTCAATGGGACCCTCTGTACCCTTCCTCAGATCTGTGCCTCAAAACAATCCTGTCATGAAGGTCTACAGACAAGTCCTTGGACTTTAATGGCTTGGTTTGTGCTCTGGCATGCACTGTTAACTTTGGGACCTTATATAGACAGGTGTGTGCCTTTCTAAATCATGTCCAGTCAACAGGTGGTGTACCACATGTGGACTCCAATCAAGTTGTAGAAACATCTCACAGATGATCAGTGGAAACAAGATGCACCTGAGCTCAATGTTGAGTGTCATGACAAAGGCTCTGAATGATGATAATAATAATACTTACAGTAAATTGAAAAATTAAAAAGTTTTTTTCTTCTTTTTTTCATTTTATGAAGATTTAAGATTTCTTAAGTAAAATTTTAGGATATCTTAAATTTTATATTTAAGATTTCAAACAGATGTCTTTCATCTTGTCATAAATACATATTTTTTGTAGAATAAAAAAATAATACTTTAATCACTTTTGGAATAAGGCTGTAACATAAAAAATGCTCTGTTAATATTTTCTGGATTTACTCTGAAATCAGAACTTCCTGGAAAAATCTGGTTACAACACACATTGATCATGATACATTTTGGGAGACGAGGTTTTCTTTTAAAGTGTTAATGATATCTGTACATTAGTCAGCCCATCACCATTGCCTTATAAAATAAGCACAACCTGAAGTTATCAAGGAATTATCCAAGTCACATCTGCACACAACCAGTAATTATGCAGTGACCTGCAAAAAAAAATAAGGAAAAAGAAAAAAACACACAATATGTTGAAGCTGTCCAGGAATCACTTGGTGCCCTGCATAATTAAACAGAAGCTCCATCAGCCAGGAATTATCTGGGTCCCTGCATAAAGTAGAAGCTGCAGTCATTCAGAGTATTCCAAGAAATTTCAAGCATGCTTCTGCAGAGATCTAAGTTTTTTTCTATGTGTTTGCAGCTGCTTCGTTTGCCGAAAGGTAGACCTGCAATAAAACTGCAAAAAAAGAGAAATCTTGACTAAGTTTGAGCATAAACTAAATAAGATAATCAATGTAATGGACAGGGACTAATTTATGTTAACCTGAGAATATCTGAGTTTCAGGTGTTGTAGTATTGTGTTGTGTTGAGCATTTATTTTTGGTTGAAGGTTGTGTGTTTTTGTGTTGTTTTTCTATGGTGGATCAAATATTGAAAGGTGAAGTGGAACGGTGGAAATTAATAAATGAAATTATTTTTTCTTAGTGTACTTCTTTTTTTTCATTTTAATTTAATATTTCAAGTGAAATGAAAATAAAATAATTGAGATTTTAAAAGCACACAGGTGCAATATACTGGTCCCAGTTTACCACATGCACCCACACAGGTTTGTGCAGACACAGGGAATCTTGTCAAACATCAGATTCTTTGTCTGGAACACCTCAAACAGAAGCAAACATTGATACGTGATCCCCTGACACTGCAACACAAGGCAGTCTGTAGTGTGAGAGCAGCAGTATCTGGGCACAAACACAGTGAACAGATTGCCGTACACATGCCATTGATTGAACTCTGCAGGGCTCACATAGCTCATTGCCTGCAGAGCCAGACGGAGTTTCCCTGCCTCTTCTCTTGTTGTCATCAGACTTCCCAGCCCTCCTTGTCCATACAGGGAAAAAAAAAACATGCTGAGAGTGCAGTAAAATTAATAAGGCTATTCCAGAAACCTAAACAGATCATTGCTTTGATGACAGACACCCTGAAGAGAAGCAGGGGGAGAAACAGGAGGAAACAGAAGTCAGAATAAAGATCATCTTCAGTTTTTCTCTTATCTAAATCTACAATACTAATACTATAAACCACTAACCTAGTTATATCTTTGCTGGGAAGAAAACTGTAAATTATTTTCTACTTGTAAAAGAAGAGCTGTTTTTACCTCTGAGTACTTGGTGCAACCTTCAATGCAGGCAGCATGCAGCCTTTCCCTCCCCAGTGGAAATCACACTCTTGATACCAAATGATTTAACAGTTGGCTCTCACAGAACATATGAAGAATACTGTTGACTCAAAAGTGCTCTGACTTTGTGTCTGACTCAAATTAAGTGGTCTTTCCCATAGTATGTGTTCACTGTGTGTTCACTTTATTTGTACCAGTAGTTTCTCAAAGTTTCTCTCAAAATGTGCTTTCCAAAATCCCAGAAATGTTACACGTTTGGTTCTGATCACTGTGACTTTATAAATTATATGTTCGTTGACGACAGTAGGTCATGCTGCAATAGAGCTTCTTATGTGTATTCATGTTCTCAAATGGCACAAAGAGTTAGAAGACATACATTATTATTATTATTTCTGTATGTAAATGAAAACAGGCATTTTGCACGACAATATTCTGTGGTTTATTACTGTGGTATTGCTTTTGATGCACCTAATGAAAGGACGTTTGCAGAGGCTGCAAACACAACTGCTTTTAACTGCTTCTGATTGCCTGCGTTCCCATGGTTACCAAATGAAGGTCGTTTCTTGAAGTGTTCACGAACAGAAGATACATTGAATAGAACTTTAGTTTAACTTTTGAATTCATGCTAAAGCCACATACTCTATCTGCTTTCACATAATGCAGGTAATTAAATGAACTGTACCAGAGTCCACTTGGAGACGGACAGAGATCTACGCCAGGCTCGTGTCACGGTTTTCGCAAATGAATCAAATTAAAATGTGTTTTCACACCCACTAACTGGTGCATTTTATCCTTTTGTACAATTTATTAGCAACAGAGCAAATGCACAGGTTCAGACCAATGAAACAAACTCTGCACAGTTTCTTTGTGTTGAAAATGGCCCAACACAGCATGTTTTTGCTAAATGTCTATGTGACATGTCTAAGTGTATTCAACATTCTGCAGGCAGAGCTTTTCTTGGCATGCTAATATTTCCCATATAATTACCAGAGTTATAAGCAAATTGTGCATTTGTTGCAAAGCTAATTTTCACTATATTCCCCAGTAAAGAAAGGAAAATCTTCTTTCTGTTTTTACTTTCACATTTCCAGCCCAGATCCACTGAACCAATGAGTTCAGTTCAACACAGCTATTCTCATGTGGACTGTAGAGAGACATTTTGGTTCTCTTGTATTTTTTTAAAGTGTAAAATGAAATCCAGTTTTACAAACTGGTCTACTGATTAGGATCAGAGGTGGGTCGGGTCAGGTAATTACAGCTTATCACCACAAGCAGCAGTCTTACATGTGCAAAGTGTTTGAATGTGGTCAAGCTAGGGTGTAGTTTCAATACTGTTTGCCACAGACATTCAGCTTACTTATCAGTTTGCAAATAATGTACACTGCTGTGATGTTTTCTACAACAGCTCATGACTGTAGTGAAAGGCTAGTGGAGTTTGGATCTCATTTGTCATTTCTCAGTTTTCCTTACTTCGTATTGCTTGATGTTTTGTGCTTATGTGTTTTCCTTTTTCTGGTATGATTATGGCATTTTATTTGATAATGTAGTTGGATTGTCTCTTCCCCCAATTCCTAGGATCATCGCCATGGCATGAATTTTAGGGGGCATAGTTACCAAATCCTGCCTGAAGGAAATTGTTGATTTGTTTAGCTGCTGGTCAAATTGTCCACTGTCTCTTGCTAGAATCAGAAACCTTAGCATGAATTTACAAATACAAAATATAAAAGCTACTTCATGGTGCACACAGCTTTTTGAAGCTACATCCAGCTGTCTGCCTTTTCAATTTCTGCCTGTCATGGTTCAATTTAATAACTCCACCTCCAGGAATAGAGACATCTGTTTTCTAACAGAACGTTCCCAGCTGACTCTGGCTCTTGCCCAAACCTCAGCCTCCACTCTACCTTCAGACACACAATCCTATCTGAATGCCCATCTCAACCCTCTCCACTACCACACTGCTTCTCTACACCTGTCTATCCTTGCGTCAAGTTTCTTTTGTCTTGCCCCCGCCTCACCTCGCTATTCCTCCCAGGTTTTATCAGCTTGTCTGAAAAAGTTCTTTAAGCACAGTGGCAGCTCACAGGTCACCTGCTGCATGACTATCATTGTGTGACCAAAGTTTGATTCTTTTCAGTCTTCCTCACCTAAAAGAGTTTTTTTAAAGTAACACAAGAGCTCTGATGATTCTGACAGAGCTCAAGAGGGTCTGATTTTAGCAGACCCAGATTTTCAGCAGATTTTACCCTTCAGCTAATCTAACCTACATATCGTGGTTTTCATGTTTTCGATAAAAGATGTTTTCTTATTCGACACACACCTGAGGACAATCGACTATTTCCTATTTTTAGTTGTAATTAATTAAGCTACACTTCTGCCGGCATGCAGAACATCCTCTTATCAAAGATATCCGTTGCTAGTGAACTTCAGTATAGCTTTCCTTTCAGGCCACATTTGGTGCATGCAGCTTTTTCTGCGAGAATGTGCCAATATCAAACACTGCATGTCAAGGGTTTGCCATGTCCACTTCATATAATAATAAAGGTTACATATGTAATAAGTATTTACAGCTAAACTGGATGATTAAATATGAACAATTCTGCAGAACTCTGACCCATGTGAGTGATATATTATTATGACGGATAGTAGTAGTAGATTTGTTGAATCTATTTTATGTACAGTAAGTCTAGTGGTTCAACTCAAATTAAAACAATAGGTTTTTTTTAAATGTCCCTTTGATAGAACTGCTGGTTCAGATTGTAGAGTCAAAGAGAAGTTTCTCTTTGTGAAATACAGCAGAATGGAATGAAGTTGCCCACATTGTGTAGAAGCCTATTTGATTTGCTCATTTCAGATCATGGCACATTGCTCTGAATTACATCACTGATAGTGACAACAAAATGATCACACTGAATATTAAAGAGCCTATATTGGTCCCAGAATGTGTATGTCAATTCTAATGCTATCTGTCTGCAGACTGCTAAGAAGTGTATGCATGTAGTATTGCTGCCAATGTGACACGAGAGATTTTTCTTGTCCAGAGCACAGACACGCAGCAGAATAGTAACGTACAGTCCTTACTTTAATACGAGAATCATACCTTTCCATCTCCACCACTGTGAGGACCTGTCCTCCAAATAAAACCATGTTGCTAAAGACTGTTCAGGAGAAACTTAAAAATCTAAGCAAAAAAA
>OMLM01013227.1:136097-156453 GCA_900302695.1 Helostoma temminkii | reverse complement strand
GTGTTGATACTTCTATCCATCTGCAGATATGCAAGTAATACATTTCTACACTCAATGTTAATGTTAGTTTTGTTGGTGATGGTTTTTCTATCAACACTAATAACGTCTCTTCTAATTGATGTGAATAATCTGTTCAACTTATGCTACACTTCTACCTTCACCAGGGATGGTTTTACATTTATGGCACATAACCTCCACTAAGCACATCTAGGAGCTAGGTTATATAGTATTTTAATACCACCATCAAAATGAAATGAAACTGTGTTGAAATGATCACTCATTGTGGCAATAATAATATTAACAGATTTTTTAAAAACTCTGCAGATTTGTTGATCTTTCTCATAGACAATTAAGAATGATAGATTTTGGATTTACTTCCCTTAGATGGCCAGACACACATATAACATTAGAATGATGCTGTTAATGTGTGTGGAAAAAATATTGATATATAGTTTGCCACATACAATTTACCTTGCTTTTTGAGCTATAAAAACATTTCTTTTGGAGTTCTAACTGAATAATAATAGAGTACTGTATAACTGCCAGCTGTTAATTGTAGTGTGAGTATAATACAGTCCTTCTACATTATATTCAAGTACCAATACTTGAGAGTTGAACTTGTAATTCCCACAAGGCTGCTTTAACAAATGTACGCACATTATAAACCCTCTCCACTGCATCTTCAACTGCCTCCGATAGATCCAGTCCTCTTTCAGGATTAACTGTTAGCACTGGCTATTTATATTAACATGCAAGATACACTGTCCAGATGTGGGTGCATTTCAACAGCAGATGTAAATGTGGTTATGTTGACAGAAGCAATATTGTTTGGGAAATATTGGAGCTATTTAGCATACATATTGTCGGTCTTGATATTTGTTTGCATATCAATTCCTTGGACTTTTTTTTGACTGTAGTACAGATTTGCAGAACTCAAAAGGAATCATTGTAAATTCTTAAGCAGTTTTCTCATTCAGAACTGTGATTGATTCATTGTCTCAAACTGCAGTTGAAAATAATGCATTTACTCAGGAATGTGCGATATAATTTCCTATATTACATTTTTTCAGCTTCACTTAATTAACCAACCTTACAGACCTAAAAGTTACACTTTTAAATAACTGAAAATAAAACACACAGCCACATGGCATATACAATGTGTGAAAATCACTAGTACAAATCTTTGCGCATTAGTGCAAATATATGCATGTAAACATATGCAGATAATTTGCAACAGAGCAACATACTTCTGCACAAATAATATGGGAAGTTCAGTGAAACAGACATCTGCTATTTGAGTTTTTACTGATAATGTCATTTTAAAATTATTAAATATTTCGATTTATTGTGTCAGAAAAATCCATGCTTTTCAAGGATCTATTTTGGCTGTGGTAGTTGTTTCTTCAATTCTAAACAGTTTTTCCAACCTTGCTGCAGAAATGGACTCCGATAACATGATGGTTCTACCACCATGCTTAACAGGGATGGTGTTGGCCAGGTGGTAGTTTTATCTCATTACACAACAACAGACAATAATCTTCTTTTCAGAGTCCTTTAAAAGCTATTTGGCAAATTCTAAGTGGGCCATCTCTTGTCTTTTACTGAAAATGGCATCCAACTAGGCACTGTAATGATACAGTAACCTTTTTTCAAGAGAGAGTCTTTGTATATGACTTCTGAAGTTCTGATTGTTAGGTTCTTAGTCACCTCCTTGCCTGGTTGCTCAGTTTGGCCAAGTGGCCAAGAGTACTGTTGGTATCAAATGTCTTTCATCTCCCAAAATAGTTACATACCAACAAAACATAAGGCATGAATTTCCAGTCTGTGAACCATATTAAGTATAATCAAGGTTATACGAAAAAAACAAGCATTTTATTTCCTCAATTGAGGTCATCTCAAGGTCATTTTTACTTATATTCATTTATTAGATTCTTTTAAGATGGACAGTTCATTTGAAATTTGAGAAACATATTCACTTCATCATATACATTTATGTTATGTGTTCACATAACATATTTATGAATGAATTGAGCACCTCAGAACAATGACATCACAGATTCAAGTTCAGCTAATAGAAGTGAGGTAGAGATTGTGGTTTGTTAGAAGTAAATAAACAGTTTGTGTCATGACCCATGGTTTCTATTAATCTAGACCAAAAGAAATACACTGTCTGGGAACATGTCATTTATACTGTATGTTCACTATCAGAACAGTTGTATTGTCACTTCTGTAAACTAAATGTGCTTAGTGTTTTCTTCCTTACGAAATGTATTTGCTGTTGCAAGGTAGTTGTAAAGAGAAGGACCTGAGAGGAAAAATAATATTTGGATACCACGTTCACAGGAATTCATCCAATTATCATTCTACTGTATGCTGCCTTGCAACCATGCTGGTCAAGATCCCATTTAAGGCTATATTTACAGCTCCCTAGGGGATCTCCAATCTGGCTATCCTTGAAGCTTCATCTCTCTACTCAACAGAATCGATGCCAGAAACAATGTTAAATAAAGTTTCTGCACTCATGTTAATTTTTGTCTTCCCTGATTAAAATAAATAATAAACCTCTACAGACTTTGCTTTGATGGTGTGCCATCTTTTAGATTTTTGAAGCTGAGCACCATGTTGGTTCCTTTTTTGGATTAAGTATCCACTATAGCTGGTCCCGCTGGTCAGGTTACATTTGGTTGTAGCCATTTTTGTGTTCAGTAACTCTCAGTAGGCTTTAACACATTGTAAAAACACAACATAGAGTTGTGATTTTCATATCCAGGTTTAATTTGTGCTAGCTGCAGGCTAACCATGGCTCTCCATCTCCAACTCCTCATGGTGTTATGTAACTGTAGCATTATGTCATCACTTCAGCGTGTACTGGGTCTCAGTTTTTGATCACTTCCAAAAGTTCTTGACAATTGGAGTAGAGATTGGCTGGTAAATTGATAGCTCCGTCTTTAGGCTTATCTTATGATGCCTCACCAATCTACTGGTGATTTGCTCTCACTGGTCAACAGCACTTGACTGCCTTCACTTGTGGCAGCAACTAACCCAAAGGCAGTTATCCAAGGTATTCTTGCCTCAGGCTTGGTGGTGCTGATTCTCAGCAAACATATACAGTAGGGTTATTATGTCCAGCAGGTAGTAATGGCCAACAAACAACAAATCATTTTATAGGCCAGATTGTTTAATATATGTGCTGTAGCTAGAATAACATACATATAGTGAGATGATTTGGTGTTTCAAATCGTTTTTTAATAATTTTACGTAACATGGCAGATTTAACTGTTAATAAAACCGGTGGCAACTGCTGTGTCGGTACAGTGTGTGTGTGTGTGTGTGTTCTGTATCACATACTGTACCAGAGAGCAGAAGCTGAGGCAGGTTGTGTCAATGGTCTGTAATGATTTTTCTTTCCAGTTTCCTGTAGGAGTACAGTGGATGATAGGGAGGTAATCCTTCCTCCAGACTGTCCTTTCTACAGCCTGTTCTGATTTGTAGCTGATCGAAACCAGACTGTGATTGATGTGCAGAGAACAAGCTCTGTAATTGCTGTGTAGTGGGTTCAAAGACAGGGGGCAATAAATAAAAATGCTCTCCTGGCACGCACAATAATAAACAAACTATTATGTCTGACTGAAACATCGAGAGTTCAGATATGTTTAAACTATTTTATTGCAAACAGCAGATTAATATTTATGAAGCTTTAAAAACAAGTATGTGTAAAATATTCATGTTGCCTTAGTGTAAAAAGGAACAGACAAAATTATATAGTCCAAAGTTATTAAACATATAACAAAAGGGTAGACATACGAAGACAAGGTAAATATTTGTACCTGTACAATGTCAGAGAATGCAAAATAAACTACAATATGGTACATAAAGTATTAATGTTTATTCGTGTTTTTACTTAATTATAGTTTTTGAGCATGTTAGCATTATCCTTATGAGAAAAACAAAAAAAGCAAATCCAGCTGCCACTGAAAAGCACCTTTGGAATAGCCACATATATCTTATAACCCATCTGTAAGAAGAGGAATACGTGCCATTAAAACGGATGGAATGACGGCAGCTTCTGACTATTAACATACAGATTAGGATCTTTGGCTGCCTGGAAGAATTCCACACCTTCTTTCACCTTCAGGTTTACTGTGCTGCTGTAGTTCTCCATGTGAGAAAAGTCCCTTTTTTGCTGTCATCATCACTATCAGCTGAATTTATCAGCTGAATCATTTGTGGATTCGAAAAAAAATTTGATTACCTCTGAGAGTTTAACAATTTCTTTTTTACCTCTTCTATTTCCAGGGGTCTCATAGGGCCAGTTGTAAGAGGCTCCGGGCACTTGCTTGTTATCCTATATGGAATGTACTGTGTACTGTATCATGCAGTTTTGAAACAGTATGGAGGTACAATATGTGAAACTTGTTTTTATGTTGTGTTAATGTCGTGCTGTTTAAACTGTAGTTACATGCAGCCGGAAAGTCGGAAAAAACGTTTCAGCCTCTGACTTGGAGCAGAAAGAAGTGTGGAAGGGCCAACAAAATGGCTTCCGGAAGGGCTCCAAAACTGCCATCACTGGATGCTGAAAATAAATTTGTAAAACGTGTTCTTAAATGTCCTAAGTGTCTTTACGTCTACTTATGTGTGTTGTAACAATCAGAACTGTTTAATTATTCAGCTAAGCTACAAAAGCCATGTATGTTGTTGACCCATCCAACCACCCTGTCCTCTCCTTTGTGCTCTTCTTCCTTAACATACACTAAAAGTTAGCTTGGAACTTCTGCATGTGAAGAGAAAGGAGACGGCAGCTGAAAGTGAAGAGAGAGCTACTCAAATGGAACAAAACACTTCTGATGAATTTCATGAGGCCTCTCTCTCTCCATGTTTTTCCTGCCTTCCCATTCTCAGACCTTGCCTACTTGATGACCTGTGGAGCCTCTGACAAAATCCACCTTGATACAATCTGTTCCATTCGGACATACCCTCCCATCTGATGGCCTCAGCTGACTCCCTCTTCTCCTGCAATATTTATCTTGCTGGAGCCTGTTTGTCATTCATTTTGATCTTGAAAGACACAGTAATAAATAACTATATGTAGTGGAACAGTGCATAATGCATTGAAAATAGAGCGCGTGGCAAAAAGACCAAGCTCCACTCTAAGGGGTACTTGAAGAAGATGAGATAATTCAGCGTACAGTGATTTGTACTCACAGTCTTGCCTGGAATTGGAGATCTGAAGGCCTGAAGGATCTTCAGTAGCTCCTGTACCAGAGAGTGAAATACTGAGTTAGAGCAAAGAGAGCACACACATACTCACAAGAATATTAGCCAATATTCTTGCTTCTACACTCCACTTTATTGATTATTAGGATGTAAATTTTCAATGCCTTTTGATTGAAGCGCATTTTATTTTAAGGTGCTTGAGCCCAAGTTTATTAAATGTTTAGAGGCAAACTGAAACATTTGTGGGGCAGATTATCTGCAGTCTTAAAGCACCAGGACATGTTTTAACACTTTACAAATATCCTTCCTCAAAGTTATGTCAATATACTGAATTATATTGTCAACTATGTTTTAGAGATAATTATTTATGTTCACTGGAACAGGTTTTCAATCAAGTAAGTGCAACATTTTTTATAATACAAGTCTTAGGGAGGTGGTCAGTGTGAACAAGCCATATCATGCCAGCTTTGTTGCAACAACTTCTAAACATCAAATGTTTGCCTAAAATAATTACTACTTCCTTAACTTTGCATGATGTTCATCTGTGTTCTGCGTTTTCTTGGCCTAGCCATCTACCCCTGCCTCCTCCTGGCAAATGTTTAAGGGGCTTAATCAGGGGTCACCAAGCCTTTTTCCTGGAGAGCCACAGTCCTGCATGCTTTCCAGCTGCCCTACCCACTGCTGATTATCTGGATCAGGTGTGTTTAGCCAATCAGAAAGTGTCAGTGTGGGGATAGTTGGAAAACAAGCAGAGCAGTGGCTATCAAGGAGCAGGGATGGATACTCCTGCTCTAAACATTATATTTATATATTTATAATACAATATAGTTAATAGTTAATACAAAATCTTAAGGGACTATACAATGCAATGTTTTAGAATATAACAATACAGCTATAAAGAATAATACAGAAATGTCAACAATGCTACTCTATTCCTAGGTGATGATGAAGAGGAAAAACTCTCTTTAACTAAAGAACCAGTCACCTACAAACCCTGGATAAGACACTATACACTATAACGCCTGAAAGGGGGGATTAATAAAGTATCAATTATTATTATTAAGTTTCTCGGCAGCATCCTTTTTGCGGCTCAGACTCTGAACCTTTTGCACCAAATGTAAGTGAAAAACAGTTTGAAATGAACAACTTGCAAAGTTTGCTCTACGAATATATTTCTCTCAGCCACTGATCCATTCCATTATTCTCTGTATTATATCAGACACTTCAGAGACAGATGCTTCAGATGGGGAAAAAATGAGACAAGGTCAACAGTTCACTAGGTGCCCCAGCCAGTTCCATATTATTGAAAGATTCCTCACTGCATGTTTATGCACTGAAAATATTTGGCATGGTACAGTGCAGCGACTGCTAGCAGAACATTAGCACACAATATTATATGCAACTTTAAGTGCTTAAAGTGAAAATGTGTGCCCATCCATCTTTCACCTTATGTTCATGAAACCATTTGCCTGCACTGATTGCTCTGCAGTCTTTCACACACATATACATACTGATGCATCTTCAAGCTGACATGCTGTATCACCCGAACATTGTTTGCCTGTGATTATCAAACCCACTCATGTTCTATTTCTGCCATGCATTAACCCTGGAAGTCATGTCCTCCACCCCACACACACACACGCACGCAAGTCTTAACACAACATATGGGGGTAATTTGTGTCACACTCAACTTCTCTGTTATCACTTAGAACACACCAATTTGTTTTGAGGCTATTCTTGTCGTAGTCACTTTGTAGGTTTGTAAAGTGGATGACAGCTGGTACACAGATTATAGGTAGGAGGGAAGAACATGGGTTCATTGGGCACATGAAGAGAACATCTTAAGGGACGCTTGTATTTAGATTTTGTCCCGAGATGAGACATTTGAGAAACATTTACAGTCCAAAAATTAAAAAGCTTCAATATACTTCAATCTGTCTATTAAATTGTGTTTTAGAGTAGAACTAAAAGATAAGCAATAGGAACAATGGGATTATTGTAAAGTTACACAAACTTTACAAGTCAACAGAGCAAGCTGGATTACCAACCATGCAAAACAAATTAAATCTCCTATGGCCCCAAATATACCAAGGCCAGTAACAAATACATTTTTGATAATTTGACTTATTGCTAATTTCTTAGGTAAAGTACATCTACATCACTAAACTGCCATATTTCTCTTTATCTGCCCTGTTCTGCAGAGAAAATTTGTGTCATAGGCCAAATCCAAAACCATATTGTGAACTGAACCAAATGCACAGTGATGTGTTCATTATCATCAGGTCAAGGCTGCAAAGGTGCTGGACTGTGAGTGACAGAAATGCATTGTGGGATGGGAATTTTAAAGTATTGTGCCTCCACTGAGATAATTCCTGTAATGTGAATGTTGTTAATGGCTAATAATGGTATTGTCACTGGTAACCTGGATGTGACACATGGTGTTCTGCAGTATAAGCCAATGCAGATATCTGAATTACATGTTCAAAGTTATTAGTTCAATAACACTTAATGGTAAATTAATCCAGCATAGTATAGGTACAAACAAAACCAATTCATCTGAACTGAGTTAAAAGGCTTCAAAAATGCACTCAAGATACAGCTTGCAGGTGTACGCCTCCACCAACCAGTCAAGTTACAGTTTAAATGTACAGTATGTCTGTCCAGACTCATAATAGGCCAAATTTAAGGAAATTCACAAAAGGCAATATCTGAGAATGAGATGGAAATGAGGTCAGAATTACCTTAACCTTTGACCACCAAAATCTAATCACATCATCCCAAGTGGATGCTTGTGCTAAATTTGAAGAAATTTCCTGAAGGTGTTCCTGAGATATTGCAAGAACGGGATGATCTGAAATGCTTCCATTAGTACTGTTGTCAGCAAAAATGCATAAAAGTCCAAAATAGTACACTTTGGGAAGTGGTAAAATGCTAAATGCTAAAACGTGCTAAAGTTCTAATATGGCCTCTTTAAGTATGGACCATTAATACTATTGACAAACTCTCCTGGCTTGATGTAGCTACACAGTGGACCGATGGGGCGCACGTACAAAGTTTGTCAACCTTGTCAGTTTTAGGGACAGCAGTAATCTTTATTGTAGGATGGAGGAAGCAATGGAAAGTGGCCATCACAAAGCAGCTGCTCATACTGTCACAGTGAAGCACACAGACAGCAGCTCAGAGAGGAAAGGATATAAAGAGGAAATAAGTGTACAAAGGAGAGATTTCCCTTGTGATCAGGCACCTGAATAGTGCAGATCTGATGTTTTTACGTAGAGCAGCTGAAAAAGGCAGCAAAGCTCTGCCTTTTTCCAGGTTTAATTTTCCTTTTCCTGTAACTGAAAAATCATTAACTAAAAAGGCAATATTCTGCAGAAGTTGAGTAAATGCGCCAGGCAATGGAATGGCCTACTCCATCTGCACAGCAGGTTAAAAAGAAACAATAGAAAAGGTATTGCATTTAATTTAACTTGGCACTATGAATGATTTATTTGGAAGTCCCATTACAAGAAAAGAAGCGCCTGATTTTCTAAATTCCTGCTGACTGGAGTGGGGGTCTCAGACTGAATTTCAACTAGTAATTGCAAGTGTGAACAAAAAGCTGAATAATTTTAGTGCAGCAATGAATACATTGCACCGTAGTAATAAGATTTACAAGGGTGGATTTTGTGAAAAGCTGTTTAAATATACACATCCACTGGTCACTTCATTACGTACACCTCTACAATTTAATGCAATTCAATACAGCAGCTCTGTCATGAATTCTACTTCTATAAAGTTGTAATGTCTAAATTCTTGTAGAAACTGTCAGACATGTGGAAATTCAAATATGTATTTGTTATAGATTTCATAGTGAGTCATACTGGAGCATACTATATTAGGTGTTTTGGGTTGCCTATTCAAAATGAATGCAGGGGCCAAAACATAAGAAGTTTTTTCAAAACATTTCAAATGTGAAAATGAATTTTCTCACCTCACAGTCTTTTATTTTTGTGATAAAATGAGATGACCTGGAGGAAAAGCTTTTTACACTAGTAGAGCATGTTCAGAAAATCTATAGTGTGACGCCAACTTGTTAATCTCATTGTTAGAAATTTAAATGTCATGTTTAACCCTGCAATCCTCTAATAAAAACAGTAAAATTGGTTTTGTATTTTTTAACTGAGCCACGTCTGCATAAGAAAGAATAAATCCACGGTCTTCTAACACCTTGGGCAATCTTGTTACACACTTCAGAACTAACCTTTGATGCAGCATGACGTTTGATGAAGCCAGGGGATCTACTTTGTGCCACTGAAACCTCTGTGTTACACGTTTGTAATGACTGAAAAACTAGATTAACATTGTGACTGTTATTTCCTCATAGGAATTGTTTTTCTTCAGTGATGGAATGTGATTATCACTCCATTATGTCTAATTGGGGACTTGGTAATACAAGCTGCCCGTTGGCCTTCACAATGAAATGTGATCCAAGCTGATGAAAGTTGAAGTGCCTCCCCAAGTACCTTCTCTAATGAACTCTGGGATATCATCAATGCCAACTTCTTTGAGAGAATCGTTGTTATTGGCGTGTGCAGTTTCATTACGTCTGGTCATAGAATATTGGAGCTCACAGCTGTCAGTCAATACATGAACACGCTTCTGTTTTTCATTTAGAATGACTGAACAGCAGAAGGGTTGCAGTGGAGTTGGCTTTTATAATGATGTCTTTATATAAGAGAAAGACATTACTGAGCTTTTGCTAAATGCTAAATGCCATTTAGGCTGTTGGACTAAAGCAGCTATGGATATTTAGAAATTTGAAATGTTATTGTTGACACAACAATAATGAATGTTTTCCCAGTATGCAAACCTACACCTTTGACACATTCTGCTTGCTCCTACAGACAAAGCTTTTCTACATTATTTACCATCAAAATGTTTTCCAGGAAGAAATAATTCATAGGATCTCGAAGTACATTACAAATACTAAAATGAGACTACGTTTGAGCTAGGATTGTGTATGTCGTCCTCTTAAACACCTCTACTGAGCATGTCAATACGTCCAGAAATGTCTCACAATCAAAGAGCCAAGGGGGTCAGAGCAGGGCTCAGGTCCAGAACAGATCACATTCTGACAGGTCAGAACTGAGAATGCATGGAGAGCCTCGACTGAGTTGCAGAGCAGACAATCTGGCACTGGTGAAACAGGCAGAAGGGAGTATATACTAGATTTATTGCTGAGACTTTACTGCTGAGATGTGGCCAGGTGGGTCTGAGAGTGTGTGGGCAGAAAAACTAAAAACAAGGAAACATAAAACTAGTCACAGATTATACCTCACCGCCTCAGTGGCTTACATATGTTGCTGTCGGTGTCACACCATAAAGGGGTCTCTTTATCTAAAGAATCTCATACTGAGAGGGGAATGATGCACGTTTTTACGCACAGCAGCAATGTAGTATCTTATTATACTACGTACAAGCAGTACTATATAATACCATAGCATGGTACAATAGTAATGTTGAAAGGCAATTTTTTGGACAATAGGCTGTGGTAGCTGCATAAATGGTTAACATTTTTTTCTTTCTTGTCGCCGACCCCTGCCCTGTTGCAAACGTTTTTTTATTTTTATTTTTTTTCCAGGACCTGCTAACACAGTTTGATTGCTCGCTTTGATTTTTCAAATACAAATTGGTTAATCTTTATACTCATAGATAAAGCTGAATAATTACTGCAGGGACAAAAGATAGAAAATGGTAAATGTATTCTGTAATTGACTGTACGTTCGAGGTGATTTAATACAGAACTCCGGATGTCACATGACTATATGTTTGTTATGCTTTTTTGATAGGAAGAGAATAAGTGAAAATGAGTCTATTAAGCACTTTATTTTCCAATACAATGAATGCTGCAAAATTATATAGCTTATACATTCTGACCATTAAAATGTCTGAAATGCTTTTACGAAATTTTGAAACAGCTGGAATTGACAATAGTGTTACAGACCTGTAGCTTCAGTTTGTCACAGAGTAAATTCACAGAGACGTCAAACCAAAAAAAATCAATACACTGCAATGTTTTCTAAATTACTGAAGTCGCTTGACAACACTCACCCAAACTCTTGAAGTATTTTCTAAATCCCCACAGACTCATTTTACTGCTGGATAATGTAATTAAATCCTCTAATCTGCAGAGTGCAGATTTGACAATGGAAACTTCAGCTTGACTGCTGTAAATTACACTATTTACACAACTTAACATTAAATCCAGGTGTATAAGGGGGAGAAAACATATAATACAGTTAATGTCATCACATTCATTTTTTTATCCTTCAAAAAGATTTAACCTTAAAATTAAACTTCTACCCAGCACCTGATCCGCTGAGCTGCTACTGATTTCTCCAAATGTTTTTGGGCAGTGGATCTGGCTGTTTATATTCCAGACCGTAGAAATACTATGAATTGTTCTCGAGTGTTGTCAAACTGGATTTTGAAATGTTGCTGTATATTAGGCATTACTTAGGCAGGTACTAGGGTCATTAACAGACACAAGCTTGGGATACAGACCTGCACAATGCAGACGTCTTTTTATAATATAATTTAATATTAATCAATATTAACATAAGCAACAAGTTCATGCTACTGTTTCGCTAGTTAGCTGTAGCTAATGTGTACAGCTATAACTATGTTTGATTTAAGAAGAGTTAACCACAAGATCACTGCAATTAACAATGAAAGGCATCACCTCAAACATGAAATGATGCCTATATGATAACCATCATCTAGCCTTCCTTTTAGTTGCAGTTATCATGTGAAATGTCCATTATAGATTGTTGGTCAAAAGCTATTTCTTCTGTGACAGCTGCTTCATTCTTTGGGGTCGCAAAGCTCTGTATCATAGGTAGTAAGTAGTAAAACCTTCACTAACTTAATCCTGCTTACTCTCTCTTGTAAAGCACTTTGTAACAAATGTTTTAAAAGGGCTCTATAAATAAAGCTTTTTTTTTTATATGCCTCATAGACAATCACACTCAAAGCTGAATGTGAATCTGTGAATTGTTAAATTTTTTCAGGTTTCATTTTTTCTTTACTTTCATTACAAAACCCTAGCGATGTGGAAGACAACATAATGTTCTAATGGAAATGGAATTGTTATATGTATGTACGGCTCTACCTGACTGTGACCTGCAGGGCGATAAACAGGAAGCCAGTGGTGCTTTGTTAAACGTCAGTCATCATTGAGCTCATTTGCGTGGGATGATTTAAGGCCAGCTTGCAGATCAATGCTGCAGGCAGGAGGAATGAATAGAGAAAATACATCAATATTTTAAATCACACCCCTGCCCCAATGGGATATCCAACCACGTATAGACATCATATCCACTGGTCAGTCAGCCTATCTCGTTTACCTGCTCAAACTCTGCAAACCCATAGGAAAACTGTGTGATGGAAATGAAAGATCAAGTACTACCCCGTATTAAAGGTGCCAAATCATAAGATGTTTCTAATGGTTGTTCTCAGACAGACCATTTGACCATTATTACAACAGATATATTCTTGAAATTTGAATAATACGTTGCCCCAAATTTGTATTCATAACATGCCTGCCAAGAATGCACATGAAACTGATACAACAGACAGCATAATGGAATATTTCTGGCCCCTGCCTTTCAAACAGATGGAATAATAGCAAACGTTGAGGGCAGAGGAAGCAGTGGAGAAGGGTAAATACAATAGTGGGATTTTAATATCTGAGAGAGAAATACTAAACGAGTACCATGCCAGTTTTCACAGGCCGGCTGTGTATCATTTCTTTAATGTAGCACTTAAAAGAGCTCCAATTCAAGAGGCTTTATGTGGAAAACACCATCTGAAAATGAGTGAAAGAACGCGGGGGTGTTCTGAAATCTGAGCAAACTTAAGCCAGGGTTGCAGGCAAATGGTGAAGATAGAGATCAGTCCATTACCTAATGCTGTTTCCCTCTATCTCTCTCTCATTCACTTTGAGGGCTTATGTCTCTGATATATTGTCCACAGTGCAAGTATGAAGAGAGATTGGTTAGGCCCCAGTAAAATCAGAATTTATGGAGCTGGTGCCTGCAATCAAATGGAGGTGGACATGTCAGGGTAAATATCAGTGTTTTTGATTTCTGAGGCATTTATAGGGTTCACTGTTTGCCATCATTGAGGTTAAGCGTACAATGAACTTTATTGAACATTGAGGTGAAATTGTGGAACAGCGTGACTTTTCAAAATCATTTTTAACCTGATGATGCACTAACACTTGAAGAAAAATGAAAGCAACACTTCCATCTCTATCACACAATTTCATCTTTCATTTACTGTTGTCTTAACACAGTTGTTCTCAATTGTGGCTGGTAAAGATGTGTTGGTAGCAACACAACTGACTGGATGGAAAAGTGTGATGTCGACTATTTATTGGTTTATTGACGTTAGTTTAGATAGCAAAATCAGTAGAGCATGGATATATTTTTGCAGGTATATAAAATGTTATCACCTGCATTATTATCTAGCAATCTTAGTAACATAATTGATATAAATATTATTTAAAAATAAATATGTACAGTCAGTATAATGCTACGTTTTAGGCAAAATTTAACATTCATGTTTAGCAATTAGCAATGTAGCTCTAACTAGTGTTGGCCTGCCTGTTCACCTTTGATGCTTACGGTTGGTTGGTTTGCTATCCAATTTAATAGAGATGTGAATGTTCTTTGGGCATTCTGATTTTTGGACTTTTTCTCTACCACCATGAAGAGAATGTGATCCTTTACTGAACCACCATTCCGTTTTGACTAAGGTTGGTCAAGCAAGTTTCATAGCTTTGTATTCAGTGTTGTTCTGTCTCTGCTTTTAGTGTGTAACTCAAAATGAACTGTTGTCAGATCTTAAATCTAACATGAAACAATGGCAACTTAACTAAACACTGTGGTGTTTCAGTGGCACCACAACTGATAATTATCTCCTTAATTTGAGAAAAAAAGCTGTGTTTGACAGTTTACACTTATTCAGTGTAACATATTCACAACTAATGAATGGATTTGGGGTGAAAAAAGTTGCTGTTGAATATACTCAACTCTAATCAATTTGTTTCCCTGTAACGCCATTATGAGGGTCAACTTTCTTCTATCAGAATAACTTTACCTTGAGCTGTAATTCATGTGCTCATACACTAGATTTTACTGTGTGGTGTTCTTTCATAACAAGCTTTCATGTTAGGTTGCTGGTCAAGAACAGAGCTACAAGTAACAGGTGGCGATAGGTGGTTCTGTGTTTATTCTACACTGCAAATGTGCTTTAAACCTGTATTATTTTCATTTTGCACTTGCATAGCACATAGATTTGTAAAATATTCACAACATTCAACAACATATAGCCTTAAACTAATCAGTGAGGAGAAGCCGTACAGTGACAAAATTTAGTCCCAGCCAAAGTCACCCTGACCTCGTCTTCACCTCAGCTCAGCAAAACAAGAAGAAAATAACTGCCACTGTTCAAACATCTGATTAAAAATTTAGACAGATAAAATCAGCCTTATTTATTTGCAGCGCCAGAAGCTACACATGATTGGCTGAAAACTAGCATCAAGCTGTACTTGATTAGTGATGTCTGATGAGCATCTTCCCACTCATGTAGAGGGGGTGGTGGGTGAGAGAGAGAGAGGGGGTGCTGTTGATTTGGGCTGATGAGACTTAATCATGCTAATCAATGGGCTCGAGGAGGAGGGAGGAGGAGAACGAGACATGGAGTTGAAAGATAAATAAAAACACGTCTCTTGGTAGCTCGAGTGGGATTCCTGCCAAGACTGTAACAATCAGTTCTATTCAGATTGTTGAGATTATGCAATACGTTGATAGTATGATTTTTGTTTTTTCACTACTATTGCCGGAACTGTTGGTATAAGTTGGTGCATCATTTTTGACTCCAGAATTACTTGAGATATACTGAGCAGTTGTCTTTGAAATGGGTTTGCTAGTTTTCTTCGGGCCACTAAAAGCTGACTGCACTCTCTGACCGAGCACTGCCCTAAGACACATCCTTTTTAGATTTAGACACTAAATTAATAAACACGACATTCCCTTCCATGCACTCAGATGAATTTAGTTTTTGCAGGGAAACGATTAAAATGTTTAGTGAAGAGCATTTAAAGTAAAGGGCAAATGCAGTCAAGAAAGTTCTTGATCCTGAAACCACTTTTTACACTTCTATGGAGCTGAAAAGTCTCACACAGTCTACATATAATTACCACAGAGCTCAGTGCATATGTTTGATGTGAAATAAATGATGAAAGGCCCTGCAACGGTATTGTAGCCTGCTGAGATTTGCATAACCCCAGTTCTCTGAATAGTACAAGTTGTGTGTCCCAGTCTTTGAAACACCTCCTAGTGTATTCTTCAAAGCATTTATTTTAACCTGGATTGTGTTGGCACCTGCTTACACCCCATGAGAACACCTCACTTTTCTAATTGGACACAAATCTCAGAAAACACATTTAGGGATGTTATAATAAGTGTAGGGGTTACTGAAATGTCAGTCAAATTAATGTTGTAAAGAGTTATCTAAGAAGAAAAGCTTATTAAAATGGTGTGACTCTTCAGGAATTTGCAATCTGACTCAAACTGTTGCAACTAACTTTTCCCTCAATTTGGGTGAAATTTTGTGCAGCAAAACAATATTTTATGCAGCAACAATATTTTGGGTAAGGTATCACAAGCTAAGCTACTGGCAGTTTAGGTAAATGGCAGGTAGACCAAAGGTGTATAAAGTACGCGAAGGGGGGCATTCTAGCGGACTCCTTCCTGCTAGCATCTCACACAAAGTGGATTGTCTTGATGGAGTCTTCCTCTGTACAATACGGTCAAGCTGCTCCCACACAAGCGCAATAGGATTCAGATCTGGAGACTTTGCTGGCCTCTCCATTATTCCATATTCTTCAAATATTGCTGAAACATTTGGAGGTGTGTTCTGGGTCATTATCCTGTTGTAGGATTAAATTGGCCCCAATCAAGTGCTCTCCACATGTTATGGCTTTCAGTTGCAAAATCTTGTGATAGCTTTCCTTCCTCAAAGTCCCTTCCACTCTGTACAAACCTTTGATTTGACCACCTCCAAAGCACCCCCAGACCATCACGCTGCCTCCGCCATGGTTGACTGAAGGTATTAAGCATCTTTTTTAATTTGTTCCGCATCTCACAAATGTTCTTCTGTTTGATCCGAAGACCTCAAAATTCTCATCTGTCCACAACACCTTCCAGTCTTCCAGTGTCCAATGTCTGTGCTCTTTTGCCCATCTTAGTTTTTTGTTTCTATTGGCCAGTCTGATTTGGAGTCTGATAGGGCTTATTCTTGGCAACTGTGCCATGAAGTCCAGCATCCTGAAGACTTCGCTTTACTGTTGATGCTGATACTGGTGTTTCACGGGTACTATGTAGTGCAGCTGCCAGTTGAGGACCTGTGAGGCATCTTTGTCATAAACTACACACTCTCAGATATTTGTCTTCTTGTTGTGCATCGGGGCCTCCCACTCCTTTTTCTGTCCTTGTTAGAGCCAGTTTGTGCTGCTCACTGATGGGAGTAGTTAATAGAATGATAGGAGATTTTAAGTTTGCTCGCAATTTCTCGCATTCCTTTCTAAGGACAACAATAGACTGACGGGTCTCTAATGAAAGGTCTTTCTTCTTGGCCATTTTGAGCCTGTACACAAACAAACATCTGCTGATATTCAGATACTAAAGTGACCTAAAGAATGCCATGCTCCCTTAGTTGCTCCCATAGTGCAACGGTTCTCAGCTGCGCAACACAATTGCAAAAGGGTTTTCTCATAATCAATTGGCCTTATAAAATGATTAACTTGAATTAGCAGCCATACTTGGAGATTGATTGCAGAGGACTGACAATTGCTAATAATAGGCATCTATGCAAAAATGTAGATCATTCTTTAAAAATCATCAGATTAATTTTAATTGTTTTGAAATGGATAAAATTGTTTGTGATGAAAATGTGTTTTTTCTTTTATATTCATGCCATACCATACCATACCATAGCATTTACTGTAGTCAACTTACATACATCAATAGTTTAATGATATGTTCAGTGGATAATAATGACTATACGGGTAGTAACTGCTGCTGTGCAACAATTGCATATAATTTGCACAAGTTGTAAAATGTAACTGTTATTCCATTAAAAAAGTGATCTGTTTGCATATCATTGTTACTGATATTTTGCTGATTCTTGACAATTAAAAATTATGTGGAAGAAATATTTTGCATGGTATACATGTACCTGATTAATAAACAAATAATGGTCTAATGGTCTAAATGAATATCTAAATGTAAATGGTAGAGATGAAATTATAATGCTTAATTTCAGCTTTAAGTAAGTCTGTGTAAAATTTGTCCATGTTTTTTTGATTTTCAATGAAAAACACCAATGTTTGCCTCTTTATCTCACCTCAGATCTGTTAAGCATAAATACACACAGAATAACCTCATTTCACTTACAAGACTTCAAAGGCCCACAGACTGCTCTTAACCTGCTTGTATGTAGCATTGTTGTTGTCCCAATCAACTGTACAAGGATAGATCAGTTTCTTGCTTAAATTACATTTTTGTTAGTGTTTTGTAAATGTTTGTAATTGAATACTTTTAAAAAAATGTGATGGGGGTGGTGCTGTCCAGCACTAGACTGTTTAGAATGTCCATATTGTCCGGCCAATTACTGACTCATTTTAAGTCAGAGATTCTTATTATTGAGTCCCACATATTTCAAAAACTACTACAACAAAACAAAGAAGGAAATGGCTGTTATTTAATTAGCTAAAAAGCTGGGAGAATACATGTAATTACACTTTGCAATAGCAGAGTTAATGAGGCAAAACCCAAAACCAATGTGTGCTTTCAGTGAGGCAAAAGCTTTGGAAACACTTTGGTGCATGTTTCCATCAAAGCCACTCAACCTGTCTTTGTGGTCTCCCTTTATGCTTATGGACAAATATTGGAAAAAATGCATAGAAAAAATTTCTCTTGTATTGAATTTGTACCTCTTGGTCACCAGGCAAAAACAAACAAAAACAAAAAAAAAAAACCTGAAAAAAATTTAATCTGGTATTGCATCCATCTCACTATTTTCCCCAAAATTCTATTTGCAACTTACATTTATTGTGAAAATATGATCACTGTGTTCACAGAAAATGTAGTCCAGTTGCAATTACATTTCTCAGAAAAAAACGTAATCGTGATTGCAGTTTAGTTATATAGTTGTATTTATTTAAATCAATCACAAAGAAAAAAATTATGTCCAAATGAGCATACATTCTTTTTACTGTATATTTTTTTAAATGTCTTGTTTACTTCCTCTTTGGTCTTATGATTTCAAAATAAAAAATGAAATGTTACTTTCTGTTTTTAAAAGGAAACTTCAAATACCAAAAAAATACAGGGACCAGCATCTAACTGACCAATCCTTTGGCCCTGCTGGCATTGAAGCACTGGGTGAAAGAACTCTTATATAATACTACAAATAGGGATGAAATACAGAGTGAGCTACTGAAGTTTGATTACTTATTCAGAAGATGAAGGTGGAACTGCAGGAGCTCTGTGTATCTTGCTATTCTGGCAGATGAATGCAAAGATCAATCCACTTTGAGGTGTTTCCTTCACAGCAAGGTGATTAAAGAAACCCTGTGTTCCTCTGTTGACTTGGCTGACATGTTTGTAGAAGTCATACCAAAGAAGATACTTGACATACTGGTATGTTGGCAGCTGATTGGAGTTGCATCCATGAGTTCATAGGTATTTGTTTTGTCACTGTGCCCCAAGGAAAATGCTGGGGTGGTGCATGCTGTTATGAAACAGGAAAATATTCTGCAATATATACAAGAGTAAACAAACATTATGTCCTCAATGAGAATTCATTTTCACTTTCTTCATCAAACCGGATCAAAATAAAATCGAATTGATGGTCTAAACATGACATTGACATCCATGCAGATTTTGATGGCAATTACATATTGTGAACAGAATGAGCGTGGAAGTGTTCTGTAAATGTCATGATAACCCATTAGTATCTATTCAAGAGAGTCAAGAGAAATTTGACCTGTGAACTGTCCCTGAACACACACCAGAGCTGCTGATGATAACATTAAATTTGCACAAAAAGACAAGTTCAGCTTTCTGTGCAAGAAAAGAGAAAATCTTCAATTTCCATTGTACAGAGTTGCATTCATTGGTAAGCTGCTATAAGCATTGAGGAGAAACATGTAACATGCTTCCCAATTACAGTTCCCATGTGTGGAAGGGACAATCACGTACAATATTTAGATCAGCCATGGCTACGGCTCCTCGAGAGCTGCAGTCCTGCTTGTTTTCCAACCATCCCAGCAGTACACCTTCTGATTGGCTGAACACACCTGGTCCAGGTAATCAGAAGTGGGGCTCTTGAGGACCAGGGTTAGCCACCGCTGAGCTAGACAAATCAAAATGTTGGTCTGGTGTGCTTCCGATGCTACACAGCTGTCTAAATAGGCTGAATAACAGCTTCTCCTGTTATACAAACACAACTGAAAGTGCAACCTAAAGCACTTTTTTACGCACCAAATCCATTTTCTTGCATAACAACAGTAACTATGTCATCTCACAACCCTGGCTGACCTGCTTTCCAAATACCCAAAGCCTCTATGACAGATCCTGTCCTATAATGACCACTCACTAAAATCAATCAGCTTGTCAGCCTAAATTACGTCATGCCCTACTGCACAAACAGTAACTCCTAAGGCAATGTATAGTTCATATTTTGTTAATACCCACTGGCAAGCAGTTATTAGTTTAATTACCTGCTGTGTGCCTGCTTTGATTGTTTCAGTTTATGGAGCTTTTGCGTGAGCAGCACATTAGTAGTGCTCCACGTGTGTCAACACAGGAGGGATTCGGGGACAGTACTAATGTAGGTTACCCATGTTTTGGAAGTGCTCAGCACCCAATGAGAAGTCACTATCGTCACACGCATTAAATGCAGGAAAACACAGAGCTGAAAGCCATTATCTGGATGGTGTAGACAGCTGTATTGATTAAATCAGGAGCATCTGTCAGAGATGAATGATTGAAAAACGCAATTGAAACAGTTAAAACCAAAATTTAACCTT
>OMLM01013227.1:119556-136077 GCA_900302695.1 Helostoma temminkii | reverse complement strand
TAAAACCAAAAATTTAACCTTGTTCTCACATGTTTCATACACGTATTTCTCTTCCAACTGCAGTTCTTTACAGTTGGACGAGTTTATAAGTTAGAGAAACTCATACATCTTTAACTTATGTTGTGTTTTCCCTCTGGACGAGGCCTAAACGCCATAAGCAATGTTTGCCAAATAAGATCTGGATTCAGCTCACAAGGGGCTGTTATGAAAATGCATTATGAAATAGAATTTCAGTCAAGCCAGGGGGTCCATTAATCCAAGCTTAAAAGTGAATTCATTTGCAGCAGCCCCCACTACAGCGCTTCCCTCTTTCAGTTCACTTGCAGCCACTTGTAATTGCTTTGTGCCTTGAGTGGAATGGACGCATGCTCATGATTGAATGCACAGTAGGCATTGATCAGAGCGGGAGATGTCTGGAGTTTTATCTGCAGAAGTAATACTTGAGGCATGCCAGCTGGGATAATTCCCACAACTAAATGGTCAACAATTTAGATTATAGCTCTCAGCATTGACGTCCCAGTGTAAAACTGTCGGATAAATCGAGGCAACAAGCCGCTTGATTTTCCTGGCGGTAAAGATTCAGTGCCTTGCCAAATATTTACTGTCTAAGCCTGTATAGAAATTCTATGCATATTGTTTGACTTTTCTAAATTTGTTTCTTCATTATGGCAAAATTTATTCATAAGGCATTCGTTTGTATACATGCCTCCAAAAAAACACTTTGAAGCACTGTGGGGGTGCGTTTTCTTTTAAAAGACAAGGTTTTTCTCTTGATTTGTCAACAACGGAGAAAAAGTGCAACACAAATAATGCTCCATCATTTTTGTGTTTTGACCATGAAACAAGTTCAGGACCTCAAGTCAAAGGTTTGGTTGAGCTCTACACTTTAGTTGACAGTGAAAGCTCCAGTGCTTGAATCAAGGGTGTAATTTTCAGTCAGAAGGCACAAACATGTCCTGCCATCTTTTGGATTGCTACTTTTTCCCCGTCTCTGGGTTCCACATGCTCCACTTCAGTTGAGCTAATAGAAATGTCAATATGCTCTGAACCACCTTCGATTATTACCACACATTCACTGCAAGAACTTAAACAAACAGCGGTAAAAGCTGACTGACGGTCTGGCCCTGGTTGTCTGGCCCTCTCACGCTACCTTAGCTCCTTCCCACACGTTTTTAGGCCTTAGTGTAGGCTGGATGGCCGACATGCAGAAACTACTCAGGAGTTGATAAAATATTTTACTTCCTCTACATTTTGTCCAAAATAAATTATAGAATATGTTCAATTTATATTAAATCTATGTCTTAAGAACATAAAGGTGAACTTTCCTTTTCTTTCTGCTAGAAAACATGTAGCAGAGTAGTGACTTTTGCATTCTGTTTGATATTAATTGTCCATTCTGGGGAATGCTGGGAAGTACAACTCAAGCTGCATTTATTGACTATATTTCTACCACAGCTATGGAGTTGTCATTCAACATTCATGCAGTGGTGTCTCAGTAAGTCTTTGCATGTAGGGAAGCTGCAGCTGTCTGAATTAAAGCTGTATTAAAATGAATATGTGCACTGAAGTGGCTGTGACTCAGCAATTAGACTGGGCTGTGTAATAATTGCATGGTTGGTTTGATGTCCTGAACAAGACATGAGAAGGGGAAAACCAGAGCACAAGGAAATGTTTTAAAAGCCGTTTTTAAAGTTGTTTATTAATTGAACAAGTTGTCTCAAATTGCAAGAACATCTGTTAAGTTTCTTACTGAACTTTCACAGAAATATTACCTTACATGTAACATTCTTCCGAATATAAATTGATAATAAAACATTGAATATTTCAAACATTTATACATTTTTTATGATACTTCATACTTTATAACTTTGGGGATTTTTGTAGAGACTTTAACATGAAAAACACAAAGTTCATGTGCAAATAGAAAATAAGTTACTTTAAATACTTTGGAATACTTAGGCAGATTATGAGGGTACCACTCTTTTAAATTTATAATATACAGTGCCTAAAAATATATTCACCCCCTTGCATGTTTCACCTTTTTATTGACATTATAAATCAGCCATGGTCAATATATGTTGGCAACTTTGTACTAGGTGGCTGGCAGGAGAAAGTCTGTGTGATATCTGTTTAGGCTGACTCGCATGTATGTGTTCACAGACAAAGTCCGGAGTCCAGTGCATGTGTGAAAGCAGCTTTAGTCTTTAGATGTGTACAGGTCTTTAATTGCCCATAGGTGTGAATGTGACTGTGAATGCTAACCCAGCTGGGAGTAGCTCCAGCACCCTTGCAACCCTAAAATGGAGAAGTGGTTAGGATGATGGATGGATAAAAACATGTTGACTTTTGTTTATTGCTTTTTAAAAGTAGCTTTTTTTGTTTGTTTGTTTGTTTTTTGTTTTATTTTTTGTTTGTTTTACTGTGCAAACTGTTCTCCTACTGTTATTTAATATTACAGCACCACTTTATCATTTTTATTGCAAATGAAACATTTTATATGTGATGCACAATGTACTTGACTTTGTCAGCTTTTTACTTTGTACCAATGATGGGAACTGATAAATAAAGATTTGTTCTTGTCTGTTTAATTAGTTTAAGAACAATCATTTCATTGTTTATTAAATTATCATTGTTCATTAAGAAACTACTTGAATGATTTGATTGTTTTCATCCGTGTCTCTGTGATTCTGTAAACATTATGCACCGATGACACCAAACAACAGATGCTAATAACATAAATTAAGAATGAACGTGTAAATAATTTCATCACATGGCATATGTATCACTGTTTCCCAATAGATTGTATTGCTGGGATTTTCATACCCAGCAGGATGGATTATACTGGGTATATATGCCATCAACACATCATACATGTGTTCCTGCACATTCATAAATACCTAATGGTATTTCTCAGCATTTTTAGAAATGTGCACATATAGTTTGCCATATCATCTGTGACAGCTTACTTATCTTAAAAGACACAGACCTTCAAAGTCAGCATCTGCAGCATCATCGTATTTCATGTGCACACATGAAAAAGGTGTCGGAGCTGGCTGAAAGCCAGTATCATATCACAGTATTCTTCTGCATGTTCAATAATGTACAGATGGCTGACGATACAGAAAACGTGTTGTGCATTCTGTGGGATGTTCCTTGTCTACAACAGCAGCAGCAGCTGCTGCTTCCTCTGTCAGTGTCTACACCAGATCTGTTCAACTGCTGCACACTCAGAAGTGTTTTGACAGGCTTCACAGCCGTATACATAATTATGTACTTACACACATAAGTGGATTAAAAAAAAAGATTTGAAGCCTAAAAAGTTGCTTTGGGTCACAGTTGAACCTGTCTTGTAAAATGATGTTTATACACTAAAGGACATGGTTTTACTAAAATGTTTTAGAGGAAACATAATTACTGCAGGGATGTGTTCACTGGCAATATGCTTTCAGTGCACAGTGGTACATTCCATGTAGAAGTTAGGTAGAGATGGAGCCAAGGTGGTTTGTGGAAGTGCACAATGTAGGAGTGACACCTTAGACATGGGTCAAGGTTCTGTTTCCATACTTGCAGTTAGGACAACGACACACTTTTATTCATACATTCCACACATGCACAACACAAAACACCTTTGATAAAAAAGAAAAAAGCTTTTTTTTTGTCCCTTCTCTTCTCTGCCATTAGGCAAGAGGCAGGGTGTCCATAGACAGGTTGCCAGTCTATCACAGGGCTGACATATAGAGACAGAAAACCATTCACACTCACACTGGCATTTCCCCCTATGGGCAATTTAGAGTCATCAATTAACCTAACTGCACGTATTTGGACAGTGGTAGGAAGCGAGAGTACCTGCAGGGAACCTACGCAGACACGTGAAGAACATGCAAAGTGACGACCTACTGTAACATCTCATTAATGTAGGTAGGCAGAGTGTGGAGGAGCAGAGTTGACTGACTCTTATGCAAGCTTGATTCCCAAAATCCACATAATGTAGCATCACATTTATTTAAAGTCACCACTGACTTCACTAATACTTGGCTAATACCCAGTTTCTTTTTTTGCCACAAATCAACATAGTGTGACAATAAATGACACAGATCTGTAAAAGTGAAACATTTGTTTGTGCCAACAGGCTATTTTAGTTGATGCTCCTACAGGTCAACTAAGAGCATAGGGACAAACGGCTTATACAGTATGGTCATTTAGGCTGAATGACATATTGCTCAGTCAACATTTTGCATAAAAGGTGCAACATAAAGGACTAGATTTACTGCATCTTTCATGTCTCTTAAGTCACACCAGCCTGGAGTCACAGATTGCATGTCGTTTGTACAAGTGTTTGCAAGGTGTGTCTCACTTGTCATTGCACAAGCATTTAAAGAATAAAATGAGATTCATTATCAGATAATGGAGATACATTACACAAAGGCTTACACGTAACTAAAACACATTTTTAGAAACAGCTATGTACAATAAGGATGCTAGATGAATTGTAATGTCACAACTGACATTATGACTTTTACAGTGTGTTAGGCTGAATTTACCTCAACGTCTCCTTTTCTATGCTTGTTCTCTCTCCAAGGAGAGGGCATTTGTATTAGTAATTGGTAACTTCCTGTAGCTATCCTTGGCCTCTGAGCTGTTTGTTCAGTGTGCAGTTGCTGTCCCAACCAACCTACTCAGTGTTTTTTCAACTTGTGTTGTTGTTCTGTTTCTCCTGTTGTTTTTTTCTTCTCTCTCCACGTTCCACTCACCCTAACCACTGGATACATCAATGCATTTAATGTTTTTTAATTTTTAAAATTTTTTTATATATATACTGTATATATAGCCTCCATTTACACACAGTAGGCATGCCAGTGACAAAAACAGAGACTAAAGGCTACATTTTAGTCCCTAAGGCCACCACAAAGGTGTCATCTTGGGGCATGACTGGAGAACTCTCAGCTGTAATTAAATGATAAGGTGTTTATGCAAATATTTCAGATTTTTGTTGGTGGTAAGGTGGCAGCGGTTTGAAAGAGAAGGTGGAGATAGTACAGATCATTGATTAAATAAGGAGTCCGTTGGTGTCATCCCACTTGCTCTCTGTCTGTAGACACTCACTTCCTCACCTTATCGGTTTGTCAGATTAGCTGTGAAAGTAATACTGATGCTGTGAATACCATCAGATATATTTTAATAGGAAACGCCGCAGCTCAAAATTTACAGCCAACCTCTAAACGGATGCTCACAAATATTGGACATGTACCCAGTGCTTTTGAATAGCTCTCATCAGTCATCAAATTATCTGCTCACTCCAGCAGCAGTAAAGCACTGGAATGTTTGCACCATTAAAGAAGCACAGAGAATAGTGCTATGGCTGAATGCAAAATGCAATTATAAATGTAGATCATCTATATCTCTGCAAATGCAATTTCTCGCAATTTTTAAAGTTTAACTTAATTGATTCTGTGTTTCATAATGGAAAATGGCTGTAATAAAATTGCAGCAATCAAAGTTAAAGCTTTCAATTGATTCGACCAGAACCAGGTGGTTTCTGCAGGCTTTCAAGAGGCTCACTGTGTGAGCGTTCATGAACTTGAAACCAGCTATTATGGAGCCTGTCTTGGACAAGTAGTGCTTCAAGTGAGCTGAAGATGTAATTTTAGCTATTTCTGAGAAGCCAGAAGAAGTGGTGGTGGTGACAAAGTCATTAGAGAGGAAATTGAGGAAGAAAGCCTGAACATCATTTAGCTTTTCTTTTTAAACCTCAAGTAAATGAAATAACTAAATTAACCATAGCAAATCTTCAAGGCCATTCAAGAGGATTAGGATCCCCTGATTTTAATGAAACCTAGTACAAACAAGGAAAAAAACAACATAAAGTGTTAGTAAAGTGTTGGGCCAACATGTGCCACCAGAGCAGTTCCAGCATTGACTTTATAAATATTAGTATATATAGGTGGGGGAACACAGGGTGGAACACCATTCTTCATTTGGTGTTTTGATGATGGTGTAAAGGCCACAGCAGCCTACATGGATGTTATGGTTCTCCACTAATCTGTGTATATTTAAGGTCCTCAGCAGATTAATTCTACTGCTCTAATGGGAAAAGTTAGGGTATCACTAAAAATTTCACATATAATAAAATAAATATCCCAGTACAGACACCTGCCCCAGAGAATTACTGCTAATGACTTTGGGATTCATCCTCTGTGGTTCCTGATTGTCTCTACTGAATGATTTATCCCTGTCAATCATTATTTCATTCCCCCGATTTCATGTACTGCCAAGCAAGCGCTGGTCGCACACAACTTAAGTATTTCTGTTACTTTATGTTTGTTTATTGTGTTTGGTTTCAGGTTGAACTTTATAGTGATTCCTATAGGAAATCTGCAGCTCAGGAGTTACAGCAGTTGTTCCTGGTTACTCCTGATATATGTCAGTGTCCTCGGGCAAGACACCAAACCCCAAGTTGCCCCCCTGTTGGGTCAGGGTGTGTGTGTGTGTGTGACTGGGTAAATGATAAGCAGTGTCTGTTTGCACCATAAATCTGAAGGCCAATGATGAAGCCAGTAGTTCATTTAAAAGACAATGCAAGTTTTATGACACAATAAAATGAAAAGAATTCTAATGCAACTTTATGATGCAATAAATCAAAGGAATGAGCATAAAGCTAAATGTGTTAAGCAGTTGCAAATCTGATTACATCATTCAATAATTGCATTTTGCAGCAGTTTCAGAAAATTTCCAGGATCCTATTGGAACAAAATTTTCAATTTTGATGTTTTTACTGGTTTGTGTCTGTCTGCCTTGTCCATTATGTGTGTGCCTTTCAACTACACTGCAGGTGCACTGGATCCAAAGCAAAGTCCAGCACCCCAGTCAAAACAGACACAGTATGAAAGATGTATTCACAGTGAACTGATTTATACATTTCATCTGTGGGGGCAAGGAGTATTGAGGCTCACAAAGAGAACACCTGCAGTATCCAGTTCCAAATGACCTCAAGGTGTCCTAGGCAGGCATCACTACAGGAACCAAAAGAAAAGTGGAGGCTGTGGTGGCACACGCAGAGACAGACAAAGACAAAAGCAATGGTTGAGGAAAGAATTGGTTTGGGCAGCATAAGACCAGTTCAGTGCAAGCTTGCCTGAAGGAGGAGAGGAAAGACAAAAAGACTAGTTCAGTCAATGTTTGATTCCAGGAACTGAGCAGATATTTTTATGTAAATAAACTTTAAAGGAGGTAGGAGATAATAGGGAGAGTAGAGTTAAACTCACACTTAAAACTCAAATATATACATATATATATATAATAATCTAATTACTCAAAATCAAGGTTCAGGTCCCACAAAATTGAATAGTGTTGGTTGAAAACAAAATATTTTGCTCTAAAATTAAAAAGAAAGTGACATTTCTTGAGTACATGATTCCAGGTGATTTGATTATTCAAGATGAGCATGATGTGTCTTTTTTTTTTACAAGAGATATCAAGCACCAGGGAATGATCATATTCAAAGCTGTGAACTGGGCGCAGCATAACATGCTCCCCCTGGCCGGGCTGCATCGGTTCCTCAACAGTGAGAGGTCGCAGGGTCAAACTGGCTGGAGCTGTGGAGGCTGCAGTGGGGTAAGTGTCATCCCAAAGATGCCAGACGTCTTCCCTGCACACAGTGAAAAATTCAGCTCGCTGCCGATGCTCTTCCAGGGATAGCCAAATGCAGAAGTGGCAGTAGGGCCTGGGTTTTAGTGTGAGGCCGGCATACTGAGAGATACGGAGAGAATAATCATTGCCGAAAATGAAGCCCGAACCACACTCGGGGCATAAACGTGTCTCGTCGTGGTCGTTTCGCCTGAAGGACAACATTGCTTCGTACTGATGAGACAAATTCTTCTAGTGCTGGCTAAAGGAAAGAAAGGAAAGACCCTGCCTGAACTGCTGCTGTATATGTGATGTATGCGGACATGAGAGGAGACACAGAGAGTGTGGAGTCAAATTTACATGCCCACTAGGGATAATACTGAATTCTCTTGATCAGAGCCTAGATACGCTGCTGTAAATATTTTTCAGTCCATTCTACAGTCTTCACATAAGAATTCATTCCACATCCGAAGCTTGTCTGAAATAGGGTACTCCTCGTGTTTTGGGTACACAAAAACAGTTTTAAAAGATTGTCCACAGTTCCCTTCTGTATTGTATCCCATTTGTGCAGATGTACAGAAGAAATTCCAAAGAATTTAGCTTTATTAGAATAGCTAGTGGTTCAGTTGGTAGAGTCAGCTGTTCCAGCCCCAACCCCTCCTGACCATATGTCTAACGAGTCTCTTTTTTCCTAATATGTCCAAAAACCCCATCCCCTCAGGCTGCACAAGCCAGTGCACTCTGGGTGCCAACCCCAAACCCAGTGAGTTTGGGGAGAGTCTTGTTAGAAAGGGAATCTGGTTTAAAAACATGTGTAAATAAATGACAAATATACCCTCATTGAAAAAGCTAAAAGAAAAAAACAATCGACAGTCATGGTGATTACATGGCAATGATTTTCATTGCAACTTTGAAGCATACCATTTTCATTACACAATTAATGGGTTCGCAAATTCATATGCTGCTGAGAATCAATGCCCATTGTCATGGTACATTTCCAGTGTTTGTGAAGCATCTAGAAATGTGATGCTAGAGGAGCACAAAGGTCTACACAAAGTGCCCATGCAACTCAAAGCATAAATATTGCAACAACTTCGAGGGATTCAACATTGTAAGTGTATGTTAAATCCTTCACTGCCCTTGGCCTCCTCAACCTCTTATTGATATTTCATGCTAATAGCTATAATTGAGGGAGATCTGCTTTAAACACTGTCAGGAGGGTATGTATTATGAATTGTCTGGCTCTCCAGTGTCTTGTTAAATAGCACGGGCACAGACGATCCAAAGCATTCTCTCTCAACAGCAGACAAAGGGCATTTTATAAAAGCTAATATGTAAAGTCACAGAGTTGGTTTTAAAAATGTCAGTAAATGTTACTGTGCATTGACAAATTTGTAACTTTTATTCATTTCTTTAATGTAACACAATCTTTATACATATCCCATTTTCTTACAACATGATTTTTGTACGGTCGCTGACGTTTTTACAGCTCAGTCTGCCATTATAACAGTTACTTATGACAGTTATTTATGAGTTACCAGATTATGATGGCTCTCGCTGTCTTTTAATATGCATTTAATGAGGAAGTAATGTACTGTGTATCACAGCTGAGCTAACAACAGTGCTCTCAGTCACAGATGAGCAGCTCCACTGCAACAAGCCACTCATTCATTTAGTGACACTGTTGATTCAATAGTCAGTTAGGATTAGATTTGGTGTTAGACATTCACATGTACCTTTACGGCACGCCTCTCCTGGATGCTAGTTTTTCAGCAACTGTGCATCAGTTGGTTGTGGAGGGTCAGTAGTACGACTCCTAGTCACTCCTGGACAAATGTCGATGTGTCCTTGGTGAAGACACCAAACCTCTGTTCCATCTAGCGTCATCATAAACTAATTCTCGTGTGCTTCATTATACTTTGGTTATACTGTATATGTTGCTTTCTTTTAGTGCTATATTGCTGTTGCCTTTGTTTCTTTGAATAGTATTTGCTTTGTTATTGTAGGTTTGTGTGTGTTGTATAGAACCTGGAAGAAAACTTATCACCTTTAAAATCCACTGTGACTTACTGAATGCAAGCAGAAATCTATGGAGTGTAGAAATATGATGACTATGGGTGAGCTGTCACTGCAAGTTTAAAAAGGTAGATTTGAAACTGTTTGGATACAGAAGTCTCAAAACGACAGTTCACTTCAGTTGGGGTGAGTTTGAACTCAGCAACCATTTATTACAGGTTCACAAAGCAAATTTTATATTTTTTTGTATTTTTTCAGGTGTTGAGATGCTGGGTGTCCATATTAAACAATGTCAAAGCTTCAACACAAGATTAACGCATATAGAAGCTATAACACAGTAGAATATTGTGCTTTATGATGCAGGACTTTCCAGAGGCTCCCAGAGACCTTATCTGGACATTCCCAAAATGTTCCAGACAGTCATACATATGAGCATCATCAGTCAGTCACATACAGTTGCTCTCGTATTACATCCATGGCTTGCCATTTTGTTGGCCAGCTGGCAGGCTTCAGCAATCTTTCCGATAAGGGCAGAGTAGAGTTGAGGTGAGGGGGCCTAAAAGAGACAGAAGCCAAGACAAAACGTTTCATTGAAAGCTGAAGAATAAGTATTGCATAACAACCTGTCATAAGACAAATAATCACTTTTTGGAATCGTCAGTCATCCAAAAACATTTTATTAGAGCCCAAGAATGAAGATATAAACCCAAAGTATGTGTAATATGTCTACTGCAAAATGTGCAATATGTAGACCACTGCATATATTACCACTACATGCAAACAATCTATACCAGCATAAGATCATACTTGGAGGTAGCAGTACAAAAATGAATGCACAATACTCTTAACCATAAACACTATAAAGAGAAAGGCGATACATAGAACATAACAGACCACAATACTTACACTATGGCTATATACTGGAACATCTACATAAGAGTTTCTTTAATTTTGCTTGTGTTGTATGACAATATACTGCATGGATAAGTATAGAAGTTCTATAAAACGTGTGCAAGTTTCTGGTTGTTTGTTTGTTTCTAATGTCCTTTTCACATTTTCTGGACAAACAGAAAAAAACCTGGAGTTCGATTCTAAGCGCCTTCACTGTGAGGCTGTAGAATTAACCACTGAGCCACCCTGACAGTGCAGCCTATGGATTTAATTTAAAAAATACGAGTGCAAATTGTATTTGATCTGAGTGAATTACCTCTGTGTCTGTGCCTAATAATAATGTTCACTCTCATTTGCTCCCATTGTGCCGCAAAGCCAATGCCCGCCAGCTCCAATCCAATTAGCAACAGGAGCAGCTCTCCCTCACTTCCATTTAATATGCTTTTGCAACTTTTGTGGGGTTTTGCGGGATGGTGATTATGAGGGTGGAGTGTGTAATAAGGGAGAACAAGCTGTGAGGTGTAAGTGCAGAGACTGAACTAACTTAACACCTGTCTCCATGTGACTAGCTTCATGGACACGTGTCCAGCTGAATATTAAACTTCAATATCCGTTCTTATTGTGCATGAATGTGTGGAAAACAGAATTCTATATGTTATAAATAATTTCATTAAATAAACTACCTTCAGCTGCTGTATTCTAGCAAAGGCAATGCCTGCAGTCCAGAAGACACTGCCCAATAACGCCTGACCCGACATGACCCGACTATTCCTGGCTATATGTCACAGTGTCCCTGGATGAGACAGCAAACCCCTAAATTGTCCACTAAACCCCAGTTACTCAGTCTGAGTGCTGGTCCCAGGCCCTGTGCAAAATTGGGAGGTTGGCGTGAAACCTGTGCCAAATCAATGTGTGGCCCATTCTCTGTTGTGGCGACCCTTGCTTGATGACTAATCAAGCAAATGATAATCCCGAAATAGTTGGGAGTAAATTTTCTGTAGATTAACTAATGTATTACTTGACTAACTGTTCCAACTCTAAAGTAGGGAATGTTTGACAGTCCTATCACTTGGCATCAGTCTTGGGAGAAGAGTGTGAAAGGGTAGTTCACGGGTTTTCAAGTCTATCTTTCAACAAAGGTCAAGTGTGTTTATGAACACTGAAAACTATTTTGTTTTTTGTAATCAGTCCTCTTTTTAATTCCTTAAAGAGAGCCATCTAAGAGATTATTCTTTCGTAAGTAATGGGTCCTAAAATCTGCATTGCTCCCTCTGTGTTAAAAATGTATTCAAAGTTTATCTAAAACAATAAAAGGCTTTAACCTTCCATCTTATAAAGTGGCAGCATTTTATATTGAAAAGGCTTAAATTCTGGAGGATATCCACTTGATTTGATTAAGTCAGACTTCTAAAGCTTCATATTAGCTTTACATACACATTTTATTAGATATTTGGACAGAACTGTGAATGTCGTCCTCCTTCACTTCTACTGTCATTCTGTATGATCTACTGATGCCAGTATGAACAGAATCAATTATAGCATTTAATCTCTTTTAGTGTTCCAATGGAAATCTGGATGTTGTTTTAAGACACACCTGAAAATGTGTGATGTGTGCTTTAACTTTTAATGGCCAAGCAGTTGAAAGACACTTATGAAAGTGCTTTAGAGTTGTGCACAGACCTTAAACAGAGAAACAAACCAGAATATAGCCAGTGTCTTTCAGAGCAGGGCCAGAGAGCCTGCATTGTATGGCCAAATCGAAGACCCAAGCTGGGTCCTACACAGGGACTGTATATAATTTTGACTGAATGAACCCACTCTAACTGCGTTCTGTAAACACTCAGACTAGATTTACTGAGAAAATGGTATTGTGCTATTGTGTGCTGAGGTTTTCATTGAGTTCAATCTGCAATCTGCATGTATTCAGGCTCTGATTTACTAAGACAGCAGCTCATAATGTAGTCAGCTCCTGGACCGCTCCAGGTAGTACCCTCCAGGGCGTATTCTGCAAGGGAAGCAAGGCTCTTGGGTGCAGTTCAGCTGCAAAATGAGATCACTGAACTCAGAAAAGGAATTATTAACATTGTGATCCTGATTATAAAATATTTACTTTGGCTGCATTTAGAAAAAGTGAAATCATTCATAATTCTATTATATTATAATCTATAATCTATAGTTAACATTCTGTTATTAGTACATCAGGAAGCAATTAGCAGCAAAGAAGAAATTACATTTTAATAGACAAAATCACACAAGATAAACATTGCATTGCAAATAAAAAGGGAGAGTCAGAGTAACAAAGTGCAGCAGGTAGAGGTGGATACAGGGTTGATAGACATGTTAATAAGCATAAATAAATGTGTAGAAGAGACAATTAAAAAATGAAAAAATGTTTTTGCTATTGCCTGCAGTACTTTTACAGCTCTAATAAACACAAACCAGAACTCCTAGTTTGTCTTCTCATTCTCATCTGCAACTTTTTCATGACCACATATTGACTTATCATCTCTTAGCATACATACTTAGAATTCACACACATTTCTTTCCCCAACTAACCTTTGTTGTGCCTCTCACACTTGGCACATGTCAGAGAAAGTCTCACATCGGTGCCAGGAAAACAGGCACAAAAGCCACAGTGGATGTAGTCTGTTGTGTATTTCCCTCTTTACATTGGAGGTATGCTGTGTTCATGTCATCTGGAGTTACTGTATTTACCAGTCCAAGCTCAAACTCTCAGCTTTAGGCAACTCACAAAAGATCTAATACTGTTTTGAAACCCAGTGGATTTGGGTCCAGTTGCAGAACTTTAGTGGGAGATAAAATTGAAGTCGCTCGTTCCTTTGTCGCATACGCAGGAAAAAAAGCAGTTGGATTTTCTGCTTATAATATGTACAGTAAATTCACATGTAGTTCTGCTGACAAGATTATTGTACTTTTCTGAATGACTGCATCTCTTTAGCACACTGTCCTCCTCCTCTCTCTCTCTCTCTCTCTCTCTTCCTTCTTCTCTGTTGTACAGTCTATCCTTTTCCAGGTTTCATGGTCTTCAATAAAGTTGAATACTTTGATAGTAATCATCCCAATACCAAATAATACTTTTGTAGCTGTCTTCATATGTTTCAGATCTTTACCATAACCAGAATGAGGATTTACACTGTCACAGATGATTCACAATGTATTTGAATCTATAGTCAGAGTGCATTGTGGGTAATGCAGGTGCCAAGTTTTATCTATCCAGTGTAAATTCTGCAACGTAAACATTAAGCCAGTGGATTAATAATATAGTTATATTAACATATTTTATCAACCCTTTAGGGGAATTGTTGTACGGCTGCACAGATATGATGATGCTACTACAGGGTTTCAGCATCTGGTCCAAGGACACCTCAACATGTGGCCAGAAGGAATCAGGAGTCAGACCACTGACACTGCAGTTCACAGGCGACTGCCCTGAATCACGGTCGCCCCGCTGGTTTTCTCTTAAGCACATGAGCCTCCAGACTGTGTGCCTCTCAGGATCAGAGTCAGTCTAAATAAAATGTAAAAATAACTATGTTTGTCTGTGTAAATGTAGCTAAGCACTAGATTTGATTTAATAGCAGCAGGTGGTATTTTTATTTATGTATTATTCTCTATCTGTTTTATCGGTTTTGACCTTTACGTCAAATTTATGCACAGTGGTATAAAGTACATGGAGCAAAACAGAGCTATGACCACCAGTGTTCATATTTCCACTCTGGACTTAAGATAAAAGTGTCATATGACTGCATGTAAATATAAAATGAGGTTATTGTCATATGTGTTACGGTCGTAGGCCTCTTGTGTTTCATTTTCTTGTTTGTCATGTTTTACATTTACATTTAGTCATTTGGCAGACTTTTTCTCATACAAGTCCAGTGCTGTGCCAGTACAGGCTCCTGATTGGTGGATCACTCCAGCTTCCTTCTCTAGCCGATCGCTATGCACTTCACCCAAGTTCTCATCTACTGGTGTGGTGACTACGTTAACCCTCCAATCAAGGGCTAACTCATCATGATATGAAAACCCTGTGCAGCGTTAATCACAGGCAGTTGTAATGTTGGGAGAGCAGCAGCCTTCTGTGCTGGTCTGTGTGGTTTATTCTGGTTTAATGTGAGCTGAGTGGCGTGCACTTTGAAACTTACTTTAGACTTTGTGCTTTTTGTAACTGTTTTCCTGTGACTTAGATTCATGTTTCTTAGTGAGAACGTCACCTGTACTTATAGTTAACTTTTTACTTTAGGCAGGCTTAGCTTTAGACTAACATACACTCACACCACACTCACCCTTGTACCCAGTCACACCATCTGCACTAACACTGAGGCCTGCTAAATACTGTATAGAATAAACTAGGTTTGGATGGGTAGAGCTGGTTAGTTGGGTTAGGTTTTATTTTCTTACCTACCTATAATTAGTTGTCAAGTGATGAGCACTAATACGACTTGTTTTGTTTTATTTATTGATTTAATAGCATCCTCAGCCTGTGTTCCTCTTCATATACTTTTATTTTTGTGTGAGTGCAATACATCCCAACTTATTAACAGCCCTAAACATCTTGGTTGTCCTTATGTTACATCTTACTAATGAGCCAGGGTTGTAACAATATGCCACAATACTAGATAATTAAAACAAACAAATCTGTCTATAGTAGGTCATTCATTGTGCTAATGTGATACAAGTCTACAAAGGGTTTTGCACAATGTTTACTACAAATGGCTTAAGGAAATGTATAGAAACCTCCTGACTGGCTGCATCACACTGTGTAATATGTTCTTGGCAACTGTTCAGTTTCTTGTGCAGTACACCACAGTTTGAAACCATTTATAAGGTTAAAGACCAAATAAACAAACTCACAGTGAAGACAGAAAAATCATTGCTAAACTGCTCTGTGTGGCTTTACCTCAGAAGTAACGTATCTACGTGATCACACTGACCTAAGCTGCACTCAGATGAGTGCTACCCACGAGTTCAAGTTAAAACAACAGCTACTCTATCTAAAATTATGGCACAGCTGTGTCTGGTAATCGCAACCAAAAGCAAATGTTCAGTAATACTGAAGCAATTAATTGCTGTTCTTTTGTGTTTCTTTGAAGAACACAAACAGTAGCAACAACTGTTTGCTGTCCTCATTGAAAACCTTACAATGAGTCCCTGCTTCTTTGAACAGCAGCCATTAGCACCTGCACTAGCAAGGAACATTACTAATGGTAACCTTTACATACATTTAGGCCTTTAATAGGCTTTTTCAAAGCCTTTTAAAGATATAGAAGTTACAGTCCCACATTTTGCAACTGTTTTAGCAGACGAAACATTTGGCACATGTAAAATATTTCTGTTTAAGTATTTTTCTTAACAATAAATGCAAACAGATGCCCCTGTACTCTGTGTATCTACTTTTGAATAGCAAATACTAAATTCAAGTGCTTATATCCTCATCCTTACTTGTGCTTTTAGCGTGACAGCATTAAAGCAGTAATGGAGCATCCAGGCTTAATGGACGTGTTTGTCGGTTGTAACTATCTTCACAATGAATAAAGTTTGTCAGTGGTGTTGGAGCTTTTCTTCTCTGATACTGCTACAAAAGTAAGGTCCAATCAATTTCTTAATCTTATCCTCTCCCCTACACCTTGCCCCTTGAAACGGAGTGATAAGGGTAAGAATAACCTTTATAATGTAAGTGATAAGAATTGTGACAACTTGTAACTATACCATTATACATCATCATATGATGTTGTTAGCTGCTACGTAAAACGTGACAAGTGTTTACAGTTTCCTAGATGCCGTGGTCTTATGTGGTAATCTCGCCTGTGTAGACTACAGGCATTTATTTGCATTTGTCTGTCGCTAAACAGCAAATTGCAATAAGCACAAAGAACTTTTTGTTTACAACATCACATATCAGTAGTTGTTACCACAACAAAAAAACAGCGGACAGAGTTATGTAAAATCAGACGAGAGGTAAAAAAGTTCACA
>OMLM01013227.1:84465-110090 GCA_900302695.1 Helostoma temminkii | reverse complement strand
TCCTACCATGGCCAAAATTCTCATTTCTCATGATATGTTTACTAGAATTTTTTTGTTGTTGTTTTTTTGCTGCTGTGAAGCACAAAACAGCTTTTTCTTACTGATTTATCTGATTTATCCTCCCATTGATACCTGATCTGCAATGTCTCACTGAGTGAGGAGGGAGGGGTCAGTGGTTTCTTGGTCTTCTATGGTATAATGGTTTAAATCAGAAGTTTACAGAGACTTTTCCTGTTTTAGGTCAGTTAGAATTACCAAGATTAATTGTATTTGCTAAATACCAGAATAGGAGAATTTTTGAGAGAAATTTTTTTTTGAGTTTACATACACAAGATTAATATGCCTTTAAATGCGGATTTGGGAAAGCCCAGATGATGATGTCATGGCTTTGAACACGCACACACACACTGCTTCCTTGTGTGACATCATGGGAAAATCAAAAGAAATCAGCCAAGATATCAGGAAGAGAACTGTGGTAATTGTACGGAAGGATGAACCAGGCTTGTAGAGGTCCAGATGTCTGAAGGTGCCATGTTCATCTGCTCAAACAATTATACGCAAGAATAAACACCGTAGAAATGTCCAGGCATCATACAGAACGGAGACAGGTTCTGTGTCCCAGAGATAAATGTGCTTTGATGTAAAATGTGCTTATCAACCCCAGAACAAAAGCAAAAGACCTTGTAAAGATGCTGGTTGAAACTGGTAAGAGAGTCTACATCTATTATCTACAGTGGAACATGTCCTGTACTGACATGGGCTGAAAGGGTATTCAGCAAGAAAGGAGGCATTAATCAAAAAGCAGCGTAAAGAAAAGGCAGATTGCAGTTTGCATTTTCACTCAGGGACAGACATTAAGTTTTGGAGACATACCCTGTGGTCTGATGCCACTAAAATTGAACTGTTTGGCCATAATGACCATTGTTACATTTGGAGGAAAAATTGGGAAGTGTGCAAGCATCCTAATTGTTAAGTACAGGGGTGGCAGCACCATGTTGTGGGGGTGTTTTGTTGCAGGAGGAACTGATGCAATTCATAAAATAGCTGTCATTATGAAGAAAGAGAATTATGTAGCAACATCTCAAGACATCAGCCAGTTGAGTTAAGTTAAAGCGTGGGCCAAATAGGTCTTATAAATGGACAATGACTCTAAGCATACCGCTACATTAGTTACAAAGTGGCTTAAGGACAACAAAGTCAATGTTTTGGAGTGACCATCACAAAGCCCTGATCTTAATCCTATAGAAAATGTGTGGACAGAGCTGAAAAGGCATGTGCGGGCAAGGGGCCTACAGTGCTGACTTGCTGTTACATCAGTTCTGTCAGGAGGAATGGGCCAATTCTCTAAGAGAAATCCCTCTCTCATTATTCTGGCATTTAGCAAACAGAAATAATTTTGGTAATCCTAATTGATCTAAAACAGGAAATGTTTAGTCTAATTTAATGTCTGACAGTGAGGAAAAAAAGGTTATGTGTCTTATTATACTGTACAGTGTATGTATACTTTTGCTTTCAACTGTATGTGAAACTGTCTAAACATGCTGGATTTTGCACAGGTTTTACTCCTGACATACTTTTGCACTGAGCTTAGGACTGCATGTGCAACCTTAGTGGCTGGGATTTGGGGATTCAGTGTCTTGTGCAAGGCCACTTCCACATATAGCCAGGAGGAGCTGGGTCATGAAACATTCAATAATCCCCAATGAGGAAATTCACTTGAATTGTTTAAATTGCAGTTAACCCTTGGAAGTCAAAACCCTCACCGGTGCGGGCGTCAACTTTTTTAACATTTAACTCAAAACTGTATTAAAGGTGGATTATTAAAGCAAATGTAAAGTGGTAAAAATGTCCAAAAGACCCTCAGATCACTAAGGGTTAAGATGGTGAATACATCTTACTTTACAGTCTAATGGCTGTAGGCACAAAAGACCACCTGCTGTAACTGGCTGCAACCAACAGGCAACGTTCTAGAATCCTATCCCAATCGCAATTCTTCGAGAATACTTCTAGAATCCCCATTTTTGTTTATTGTCAACACATCTGCATGCTGTCTATAAAATACTCAATAAAGTGGAAATCCCTTTTGATATAGTTTTAGGAACACAACAAATTGATTAGGTTTAGGGAGAGAGACGTTATCTGGTTTTGGATGTGTGCAGGCCTTCAAAAGTTAGGGGTTATGGTCTGCTTTGATCCAATCATTTTAATAATGCTCCTTTTCAGTGGTTTATTTTATCACAGTAGACCTGTGCACAGCTTGTCAAGCCATTTCAAAAACCTGTCATTTGTTGACAAAATAAATAAATAAAACAGACACTGAAAACTTCTAACATTTCATTCTTCAATTTCAGCCAGTAAAATCTATAATAATACAAATGAAAGATGGATATGCTCTGGGGGACTGGAGCACTTACTGTCATCATTTATTCATACCAGGCAAGCAAGATAATGATCCAATCATGCAGTTACAAGAGCCATCCACACTCTCACTGTGTGTTTTCTGATAGAACAGCTCAGATCCCATTTTATACTGTCACATTCTCATATCAAAAGTTTAGAGTTTATTGTGCATATCAGAGTAGAGAAGGGAGTTCTTCCATATGATGAAAGTCTATCAGTCATATTCATAGAGCTTCCAGCGTCGGTGACAACACTTCGTTTCCCTGTTTTATCTTGCGTTTAATATCTTCCCAGCATCAGCATGTGGTGTTGGGCAGAGATGTAGAGAGAAAGAGAGAGAGATAAATATGACTCTTGGTGCTCTATTCCCCTCTGTGGTAGTGTCAGGAGGGGAAATAACCACTGGGGTCTCCTTTTGGAAATTTTTATAGGAATAAAAGGAAAAAATAAAAAAGAACAATTGATCTTTGTTCCTTTTGTTCTTGGTTTTCCAACCCATAGCAGCAGCTTTACCTCTAACACTGAAGCCTTTGTCAGCAGTGAAGATGTCATGTGAAGTTTGAAGTTTGATGCTCTGCAGGCTAAGACTAGCAACGGACTTCTAACAAGTGTCTAGTTCTACTGTTTAGGTGCAGCTGATATTGGTGATTTTCCCTTTTCTCTAACCTGTTTGCAGTTGTGTGGACTTCTAAATCCCATGATATGAACTTTGTTCTTTGACAGCCACTCTGAAATTATCCTGTTGGACACCTTGATACATTTGATAATTCACTTTCCCCTCCATAGTAGCAAGCTGTCCAGGTCCTGGAGCAGCATGCTCATGTAATACGGAAATCTATTGTTATTAAAGGACTTATTGCAGGGTACAAATTCAAATTCTGACTCAGGTTAAGATTTTGCACTGGAAGACTACTGATAATATGCAGTAGGTGATTAGTTTATATAGTTCTAGTCATTACTTAGTTTTACCCACAAAAACTTCATAATTTCCTCATATCAGGCTGCTGATGCTCAGAAACCAGTATATGTGTCTCTCTCTGTTAGCAGATTTATGGGCAGAGCACAGGCATTTTAGCCAGTATAATGCAGTCAGAGAACACCAGTCTGCTATGTGTGAGGATTATTACCAGACATTTTTAGATCATTTCACCAAGCGTCTAACGGGAAACCCTGGTCTGTGGGACAGGATAAAGTAGCCAATTTTTATATGTACTGCCTCAACAGCAGGCAAATCATTCAGGTCACCAAACAACCTGGAAAAACCCAACAACTCCCACATGAGCAGCCATCTGCCTCGACCGGTTGGGGTGAGAGGAAAGTGAATAGCAGAGAAAAGAACAGGCCACAATTCAATTGTGAAAAAAATGAATAACCCTTCATCCAGGTAATTGGATTTTCTTCTGCATCAGAATAATTGCTCATGGTTGTATCCAACTTATATAGACAAATAAATACTTTAAATCATTTCAACTATATTCTAATAATTATGGAAGAAAAATAAGTTCCACTGATTAAATGCATGCTCAGATTCTTTACGCTGCCATTGAAAACTTCAATAGTTCAATGCTGTTTTTCACACTCTGAGTAAACACATAGCATCAGAGGGAAGGTAGAATTTTAACTCAGCCCGACTGGATGGTAAATCCATGTAATAATAGTCATGTAATAATAGGCTGATATGTATAAAATTGCAAATTTAAAACTGTTCAGAGTGTGGAAACTACAAATGAGCTAAGTTAAATTAAAACTGCCTTAATGGAGGTTCTGGATTTTTTGGTAGTTTGTCGCTGGAGCAGTTCTATATATACACAGCTACAGTGTGATTAAGGATGTTTACATGTGAGAGGGAGCAGCAGTAAGGGAGGCTTATTTACTGCTGCTCCTTTTTTGAATTACACTATAAATCTGCGTCACACAATATATTATTTGTACATTATTAATGTGGTTTAAAGGTTTTAACTTTTCCTTTGGTTCTTGTCCTTCATAAATCTCACATCAGAACAATGTTCAGTGATCTGTTTTCTGCTCAGCAGTTGTTGAGTTGTGGATTTATTCATATAAGGATGAAGAATGCGCCATCACATTCTGGAGTGGACCACCGGGCAGAATTAAGAGGTTACTGTCAAAAGCATGTGGCGGTACTTGTACACTGGAGATGTCTGGAAATTAATGACTCGTCAGCTGGATCCCATGGCGATGATGCTTTTTATGGAACTGAGCAGGAAGGAAAGTGCGTGTGTGTGTGTATGTGTGTGTGTGTGTGTGTGTGTGTGTGTGTGTGTGCACGCATAAATTTGTGTTGTGTTTTATATTGTATCCTCTGTGTCTGTGGTAACAGCATGCTTTTACCCTAAGATAACCTTGCCCGTTTCCATCACTGTGCTCTCAAAACATCATCCCGCGCTGCCTGAGCAGACTCACGCTTCTGCTAAATCTCATGAACAGGTCAGAGCTGCCCAGTGGAGATCAGAGGAAAAATAGCATTAATGAGGTAAAACATGGAGCCCAGTGAGCTGCAAATAAACAGCGACTGAACATGCACAACTCCTCAGAAACACCCTCATTCCATCTATGCAGTCCAGACTGTGGTGCCGTGGGTAGGGCAGTCTATGAGGCTGGGGGTTGGTAGTTCAACTCCCAGTTCTTCTGATTAAGGGCCGTGTGTTGAAGTGTCCCTGGACAAGACACTGAACCCTGAAGCTTTGGCACCTAAGTGGCAGCTGCCTGTTTATAAGAAAATCCCCAAGGAAATTAATAAACTATTTATTACTATCTAGTCCTCTAGTAGTTAACAACAAATAGCTGAAAATTGGTTTCCAGAATCAACTCATAATACTCTGAACTACTTACTGAATTGAAACTGTATTTGAAAAAATTTGTCTATACAATATTTTCCCAAGGAAAGTTCTTGGGTTTATTAGGGAATTCTTTGTTGAACAATGAATAACTTATTTTATTACTGTATTTTTGGGCAGTAATACCTGTATTACACCATCTTGTTGCACTGAACCCTGTCAGGGAAAGCCTATGAGATTACAAAGTGCTGGAAGTTTAACAAGTGTGCTTTAAACATTTATTGATGAAAGGCTGGCACCTGGTGTGAAAATGATAGTTTTGAGGACTGAGTGATAGGTTGACTGATCTGCAGACAGTGGACTGGAAATACAGCTCAGGTGCATGTATGTCAAACTGTCAAAATGAACAGGCAATACGTAAACTAATCCTTCACATTTTCATTTTCATCTTCCTTGGAACAACAAATACAATAGTTAATAACATCACTCCAGATTATGCTCAACTGTGAAGCTTGTTTTTTCCCAAACAACTGCCTCAATTCCTCCTGCCTTGCTGTGCATCTTTTTTTAATGCATGTGTGTGTTTGGGTTCATATTATCATATAACAACTTCTTCCTAAGAAATTTGCTACTTAATGCACCACTCCTTCCTACTTACCCAAAGTCCACCTGCTCACAATACTGCTCTGATACAAGAGACCATGTCCTGCTCCAGTGTTGCTCCTGCACTTTATTTAAACATTTTTGCAATCTGAATTGAGCACTGAGTGATAAGTGGGTGAAAGCTCTTTGAATAAGGAGCAGAGGCCTTAGAGCTGTATGTTCCCAGTGTGCAGTTGCTGACCCATTCCACCTGCCCAGTGTTTTGTTCTTGTTTCTTGCTCTTATTGTTTTGTAGCCTGTTATTCTTTTCTGTCTTTCTTTCCACTCACCCCAACTGGTTGAGGCATATGGCCACCCACCCTGAGCCTGGTTCTGCTGGAGGTTTCTTCATTTAAAGGGAGTTTTTACTCTCCACTGTCTCTTAGTGCTGCTGAAGGAGGAGCTGTTGGTGTTTCTATATATTTTCATATAATTGTATTGTTAAATTAAACCCTAAACATTGTACAGTTTTTTGTGAATTTGTGGTACATAAATAACTTACTTTTGAAATTGAATTAACATTCTCACCTCTCCACCCATGCTCATGCTCTGGCTCGTACACATGCACATTTTTTCATGACATTGACATTAATGTTTTCAATTCCTATTTTTACCATAATGTTTATAATCACAGCATTTATATTAGATGGCAGCGACACAACGTCATTGTCACCTTGACCTTTCACCACCGAAATGTTTGTTTGTGATGAGGCCCATTGTCTTGCAGCAATGTGATAAAATGCGAATGTGAAGACTGCTCGAGTGCCCTTAAAGGAATTAGCACATCATATGCACTGCTTCATTTCAAATCCACTGTGCTGGAGTAAGAAACCACAGTGAAAACTCATCACTCCAGCTAAGAATCTCTTGGTATTCTCAGCCTGTTTTTGCTTATCTGGAAATAAGTCAGCAGTCTCACCTCTAATCCTCACAACAACAAGTGTGTGTGGGCGCCAGAAGACTAATGTCTTCTGTCACAGCAAGTTTGTTTACTTTAAGAAAACTAAATAATATGAAGTGAGCACACAGGAGTGCAGATGGCTCTAAGGGGATTAGAAGCTGCTGGTACATGAGGTTGAAGTGCAGTCTCGGTGCTAATTGTCACATAGGTGCTTCAGAGCTCTGATTACCAACTGGTCCTTGTGGTGGAGCTGAGTGCATCTTCAGGCTGATTGCATCTCACAGGTTACTGTGTCCTGGCAGATCATGATGCTGACAACGCTTTGAAGGCTCTTTGTTGAAAACATCAAGGGAACAGTGTGTATGCCTAAGATGACAAATTATTTTCACACGCTTTCAAATGGTCCTATCTGAGATTGAAGTCACTCTGTAAAGCCAGCCATAACATGGGCAGCAACACTCTTTTTCAATTACATGCATTGGACATTTTGACACTGAAGATATGATTATATTTCCTAAAAATACAATTTCCTGTTGCAGTTTAGTTGTATACCTGTGTAATTTCTAGGAGACTGGGTTGTTTACCCCAAAGTGCTAGCTGCATCTCATAACTGCATCTTTTTTGGCCTAAAAGCTGCTGTACATTTTCTGATTTTTTGAATTGTTCTAACATGTTAAAGTATCATTGGTTTTATATTGTAATTAAACACATTTTACTGTATATTAAGTGTACATTTGTTGTAAATACAACCAAACCTCCTAAAAATTATATTTTTATGCCACTAAATTGTACAACACTGCACATAATTACCCTTTAAAGGCCCAAATATACAAAAAAGTGTAAAACTGTTTTTTTTACCTTTTACATATTGCTGAGACCTGTTCTCTCACCTGTGTACCTGTCTAACATGCTTTCAGTGTTTGAAACATTGTGTTCTCTCAGATCCTCTGGCACAAGACTATTAACTGTCCCAAAGTGCAGGACAAAAACACATGGTGGGACAGCTTTTAGTTGTAGTGGTCTTCACTTTACTGACAAACTGTGCTCTATGCGAGGCTTCAGCCTGTGAAGCACTTTAATTGCTGTTGTGTATGAAAAGTGCAATATAAATCAAATTTGACTTGACTTGCAGCTCAGTGGTTGTTAAGTAGCAGAATCTCAGTGATTTTACTTATATTGTCTGAACAACTAAGGGTTCATTTGTAGCCCCAAAACAAGTAGCCTATACATTATGTCTGTACATTAATAGTAGTGCAGTAATAGTAATCATGTCACATTTTCATGAATAATCATTTATTATAGAACTATATTGAAACTGTATTGATGAATTCAATAAATGTCTAATTATGTTGAGGTATTCCCAGAGGCAGTTGCCTGCTTCTCTTACTAAACTTAACCAAAGCCCTTTTCTAGCCTAAACTTAACCATGCACAGGACTTGGTCATAGGACTCTAGTGTTTCTCTTCTTTGTAAACCTACCATCCACCTTAACCTTTACTACAATTGCAAATGTAGCACTTTAATTTAACTGAACTTTTACAGGTAATGTAAATATGTTATTTGAGGAATAGTTTGGTATTTTTTTCAGTTAGGACAAGTTGAAAAGCGAAACCACTTGAGGTCAGCATTGAAACAATTTTCATCTTGTGTCAGTTACTCCTAAAAGACCTGTAATACGTGCCATCTATGTGTATATGTAATCACAAAAATATTCAAAATGAGGAAAGTGACAGATATCAGAAGTCTGACAGATATCTGTTTAAACAAGTGTCAACTGTGGTGACACAGACTGTCATTTAAGTGCTGTCATTTCCACTAAGTGTTTGAACCTCAGCTGCCTTTGCTGTGCTGACACAGCATCAGCAAAGAGTCCCCATTGGTATACAAAGCCTCTCTCATCAACCTTGACAACTGCCTTGGATTGAAAAAATAACAACCAGTTGTGTTTGGTTGGTTGACAGATTTGTACCTCACTCTGACTGCAGATTTGCTGCTGTCATGTTTTAGCTTGCTGACATCTCCATGAATAGTCACTAAAATGTTCTGTCCACTCTTATCTGGGAAAGAGAAAATTAATGCAAGAGTTACTATTAAAACATAGGTAATGTGACATAAGTATTTTGTCATGGTAAGTCTCAGGACTTATGTAGAGCCGTGTTTAGTGGTTTACTGGTTGAGAAACAGATTCTCTGTGGCTATAGTGGAAAATGACGGTGCATATTCCAGGATTAAAAATGATCCATGTATCAGTCCAAGAGAGGCCTAGTATCTACCTATGTGTTTGCCTGTTGGTTTGAGGACTTTACCACAGAGTCCATCCAATTTAGAAATGGAAGATAAGCCTGTTCAAATTCTGAACTTGACAAAAGAAAATAATGTGATGTTTTTTTTTTTACCTTTTGTCACAAGCAAATGCACATTTGTCTCCATTCACAGCGAGGGCCACATGCTGCTGTTACTTTTGTTGAGAAACAGGTTAAAATACCCAAAAGTCATTTCTGCTTTTTGTTGGATTATTTACTTCTGGTGATATTTTTCATCAGACAAACATATATAATATATAATATAAATATAAATATAAATAATAAAGATGATGAAAAACTGTAATCCTTATACAGCATATGAATGGAAACATTTCCATCAGATCTCCTTTGGGCATTTCCAAATGTTTCAATATGTGGGGTGGCAGTTAGCACAGCTGGCCAGTTTCAGTCAATGCAGAGCAGCAGAAGAAAAGAAAATCTACTTTGTATTGAGGATGCATGTACTTACGCTTTATCTCATAATGAACGAGCATGAATGTGCTCAGCAAATGTCATGGTGATCTGCCTCTTCAATTATGAGATATCATGTGCAGAGTTGGCATTTTAAACTTGAGTTTGCCAGAGGAATATGAAAACTGGACATCAATTGTGACAGCAACTTCGAGCTGAGGTGTGACTGGTTAAAAATCCTTGTGCCATCCAGTACATTAAGAAATAAATTCTTTTTATGTTGAATTCAAAATGTTCTGAAACATCTACAACTGGGGGTTGATTGGTTGGCTGTGAAGGTGTCACAGATGTCGAAGCAAGCCGCAGATTACACAGCTGTCAGGAGAAAATCGGCAGCACAGAGGTAGCACATTGAAATGTGTGTCTGTGTGGGTGTGTGTATGTGTTTGCAGCTCAACTTGTTTATAACTTGAGCAAAATGTAATACTAACCCCCGAGGTATTTGGTACGGTTAGTGGAAGTACACCACTGCTGAGTTCTTGCATTTGCAGTTATCAGCTTGTAGCAAATGCCCTTCGGATATTACTCAGTGCACACAACAAAAATACATTTCTTTTTTAATAATCTGAGCTAAATCCATGCAGTGATTGTTTAGAAAAATGCTCACTTCAGTTACAATGTTTTTGATACCCAGAAGCTGTTTTCCATGGTACATAAATATAGTTTCTGTGTGTGTGTGTGTGTGTGTGTGTGTGTGTGTGTGGCAGAGAGAAAATATAATAACAAAACAGTGTATGCAAATAAAAAAGAAGTAAAAAAGAATAAATACATTTTACAGTATGATAAAAATAAAACTTGAGTTCACAATTGCTGCAACAGACAGTAAGATACCTGTGAATCAGTCATTTTGCATTATCACTAACAGATTTACATACATTTTTTTTCCTTTATAAAATGCTTTACACTCTTTTTAGTTCCAAAACAGATGTGGGGAAAGTACACAAAGTAGCACATTAAATTCACAAGTTTAAGTACAAATGTACAAGTACCCTATTACAAAAACAATGTATTATATGTATAAGTCCCAGTTTGTTTGACAAATGTTCGAAGATATACCACACCTGGGGTACAAAGTCATGTGACGCGAGTGTGCAGCTTGTTGAACATGGAGGATGTAAAGTGAGTGGGAGAGAGAGAGAGAGAGAGAGACACACACACACACAGGTTTTACTGGTGGTTGTGAGAAGTCAGGTATCTGTTTTCAAAATTAAAAGGTTCAGGTGCGCAGTTCAGAAAACAGAAAAAAGAAAGGTAGATAGGCAGGTAAAGAGAAAAAACAGTAATCCAAGTATAAATGTATGTCAAAGACATTTCATTTGTAGTATAAACTATCTTAATTGTACGTTGTGCTGAAAACCGCTGACCAATATTTCCCTTGCCATGCTGCAACCTAATGAGGCATAATCACACCTAGGTAGGTGGTTTACCCCAACAGGTGTGTAAGGAGAAAAGTAAAGCAAGGCATTTCCAGCTGGACACTTGATGCATTACAGACAGGTAGAGCTGATGGAGCAGGTGGGAGAAGCTACTAAACTGAGGTTGAAGTGGGAAAAAACTCTTAATTAACTCCTATTTAAGGATTATTATTCTGGTGAGTTAGCTTCCCAAAGTTAGTTGATTAGTGATGTGGTGCTCTTCTATCTTGAACATATGTTAAAGCAAAACCATTCGGAATATATTGATTTTGTATGAAATATAAATGTCTGTGTTGCTCTTAGCACTGTTGGCTCATTATGGCCTAGAACCTCTTTAAGATGGCTTAGATCTCAGAGACGAATACATTTTAAAAGACTTATAAAACAGTTTGAAGATAAATACAGTACATTTGAATAACAGTAATTTTAGTGGCAGGAACAATATTTTTCTTTGACAAACACATGGTGATAAGTGCTAGTTATTTTTCGCTCCAGGTGATTTTTCTTCTTTTGGAAGTTTTCTTTTGCTCAAGGGCGATTATAGGATCAGACTCTTAGGGGTACTCGGCTCCAAATGAGGATGTGACATCATTTGCACAGTGCTGTCAAAAACTACCTGCCACCTTCTGTTTGTTTGTTTGTTTGTTTGTTTTTTGCATTTTTTTCACACTTAAATTATTCAGATCATTAAACAAATTTTGATATTACACAATCTAGGATTAAACACAGTGCCGTTTTACATGATGCTTTCATTTATTAAAGGAAAAAGCTGTCCAAACCTGCCTGACCCCATGTCAAAAAGTAATTGCCACACGCTTGGTAAATCATAAATGAACTATGATGGAGGGTAGGTTGTTCTAAGCATGTTGGACAACTTGCTGAAGCTGTGCTATGGATACTGTATGCTGTGTTGTCTCTGTTTCTCCCTGAACTTCAACACAAGTATGATCTAGAGGTCATAGCTCTGTAGAAGCCATACGATTTGTTGAAGGCTCTGTTGTTATTCTCTTAAGATAGTGCTCTATATCAGATTTTTGGTGTAACAGTTTGGTGCATCTGAACATTTACAGTATATAGACATTCAACTGTGGCAATGAATGCGACCCTTTAAGTGTAAAGATGTGTTTAATAGTAACTTCAAGTTCATTGATCTGTGAATTTTGTGATAGATGTAAAAGCTGGAATGGGAGCAAGGGACACTTTCTAATAACAGACTGCACATGAAGTAACTGAAGAAAGTCATATTTTAGATGCCTTTTAAGTTCCATTGAAGTTTGCACAATATGAGTGAGATTAAAACTAATTATGTAGTAACACTTTTTATCACACAATACAGGACTGCATTATTTGAGTAACATAAACATATGTTTGAGACAGAAGTGTTTGTAAAATGTGTTCCTTCTGATACTGACTGAAATGAGTCTCAAGAAGACCAAAACATTTTTCTATCACTGTGAACTCCTGAGAGCTGTGGTCTGTGTGATAGTTTGACCTTGGAAAACAATACTGTTCTATAGCTGTCCCAGGGTCAATAGCAGCTCCTTTTCCTCCTCTTGAAATCAGCTGGATAAAATCACAGCAGAGCGACACCACTGGAGCCAGAGAGTGATTACTGAGTTACTAAAAATTGTCACTTTCGTGTGCAGTCAGTAGAGACTGACTGACTTGTATTTAAGTGTTCTGTGGTGGTCTGCGTGGATGTTTCAGTCATGCAATGATTCATTACATTTTCTAAACTGGGATCTGAACCCAGTCTCCCAGTGCACTGCTCTATAATATTTCCTCTGCTACATAGATGTTTATATTCAAGTTGATGTAAAATCTATTCATTTAATTAAATCTCAAAAACGTATATTGTTTTTCCACATTCAGTGCAACAACAGACCTTCTGGTAGAAACACTGGAATGTACAGAAGTGCATTGAGGCTGTGAACTGTTAACAAGTACTTTCAACATATACAGTTTTCTTTAGCTAGGTAACTCCTGCCCCTCTCAGTGGAGACCTATTCAGTGTGGTGCTTCTGTGAACAGTATTGGGTCGGGTGGAGCTAGACTCTATACATAAACTCCATCATATTGGTGAGAAGTTGGCCCCTTCTTTAGGATGCCTTTGCCTATTTACACTGACCTTAATAAGTGTAAATATTAGAGCGCCACCATAAAGGGGCTCCAGTGTTCATTTTACACAGGTAAAATGTGAAGTCTGACGTGACTAGTGGTGCAACAGTGTGCAGTTGATCCATGATCCATTCGCGTCACCTGACACAGTTCTGCACGCATGTGAACCGTGGATTAACTGTTAAATTTAACCGTCATAATGAGACAAGTTTTACAGCCCTAGTAGCTTCTTAAAATCTGCCTACAGATTCCTTCATGTAGAGCTGTAATGAAAAAACACAAAGCGGTTGTGTGGTGTCCTGAATGGCATGTTAAAAGCAGGTGACAGTGACACTCACCAACAGTCTAAGCCAGTGAAGGAGCAGAAGAATACACACAATCATATAATATGCTACAATTGGCAGCCTAATTTGAAAATTATGCCGCTTTTGGCAGAGGGATTATTATCCAGCTGCGATATGATTATGGTGCCTTAACATTATTGTTTTATTCTCTGTCTTGAGCTCTGTAATTAGTGGCATAGCAAGGGAGAGGGCAGAGTTGGGGTATGAGTTTTCTTGCAAATACTGTACATCATGCAACAAATTCCTTAATCATTGTGAATTATATGAAAGTGAATTATACAGTGATGCCTCCCTGTGCACTAGTAATCAAGCCCCTGGTGATTCCATGCCACCTGCATTACTACAGTTGAAATGCAAGCCCGCTGCCGCCATCAATAACACAATAGTTTAGCCTCAGATAAAAATGATAAATGCACTGGCATTCCTTTAGACCCAGATTCAGCCAACCATTTATTTTAATATTTCAGCAACTACTGGGTACCATCGTTAATCACTGTTAGACTGCAGATAGGCAGGGAGGAATCACAGAGAATGGGAGAGTGGAGGAGCTGAGATGGGGTGACGGATGAGGGGGAAGGAGGACGAAGAAGGAGGAGGAATAGGTTCGGGGAATGCCACTTCTCATTGGGGAAGCTGTTGCTCATCTGTCGTGGGCTCATTGGGGCATGGCTAAAGGCTCCCGTTCAGTCAAACTCCTCTCCTGTACGCATGACATTTCAATTACACAGTGAGCTCTCATAGCTCTCTCCACAGCCAGATAAGCCAAGACACCAAATGCCACACGCAGCACGGACACACATTCTCTCACACACATGCCCAGCAGAGCTTGTTTGAATGAATGTCATTCCGGCTTGTGGTTGGTGACTGTAGTGTATGGATCTGCCTATAATAGATACTGAGTAATGACTTAATTTTTTGTAATTTTATTTATATAGTTGTGATTTGCAGTAGGCTGTACTGAAAACACACTAATAATAGGTATGGGAAAATGAAAAGTCTGTGGGGAAAGGATGGATTTCAACATAATGAGGCTGTGGAAAAGACACAATACTGGTGGGATGAAGTTCAGAAAGAGTTGGGAAAAATGAATAACTGGGGAGGATCCATCTTAAATATCTTTGTTGGTGTCATGCAAGAAAGTAACAATACATAACGCTCTGTACCAACGTATGGAAATAGTGGTTGAATATTTTGAGCATATTTCTACAGTGCATGTGCAAGTCACCTGCTGTCTGTGATGGTGTTATGACACAAAATATGTGGAGCAGTGTCATAAGTAGCTGTAAACTGTACACATCAATTATACAGGATAAACAGTATGTTACATGGCATCTCCATTGATTAGCTATACGAAGTCCAAAAGAAATTTGATGATCAAATAAGCTGTACTGACTGGATCTCTGGAGAGACTCACAGCTGATGCAGTTACATTATAGTTAGACAACTTTAAGTTCTATAAGGAAGATCTTTTAAACACACTTCTGTTGGGATTCCCTGCTAAAGCTCTGTAATTTCTTTTACCACATGGTTAGAAACTCTACCATCTATAACCAGTAACCTTTCTTTCTGCCTTTCTCAAGCCAATCAGATCATCCAGTTCATTCTTTAAATATCACCTTGTTCTGCCTTTAAGACATACACTCGCGCAGTCATGATATACAATAAATGTTATTGTTTCTGCGACTACTGGTGATTATAGTAATGTCTGACTATAGTGATGGTGCTATTCCAATTTCAGTAAGCGGCAGGAGCTTACCGAAGTGGCTACTTCATCACCTGGCAGCCTGAAACATCTAGAATTGACTGAGGCAAGCTATTCTCTCGATGACACCCCCCCTCCTTTGCTCCTTCTAAAATGCGCACTGGGAGTCGCACTGGGAGATCATGAAGCAGCCATTTGTGGTCGCAAGTAGACCACAAAATCCACATAGCAAAACAGACCCCAGCAAAAGTGCAGCCAACTCCCCCATACCTTCTTCCAATAATCCTGACATGGTGCATACCTACCTGTCCAGGGTGTACCCCGCCTTTCGCCCGTAAGCTGGCTGGGATAGGCTCCAGCACACCCGTGACCCCTGCGGAGACTAAGCGGTTCAGAAGATGAATGAATGAATGAATGGTGCATACCTTCTAAGCTTGTCTGGACGCACCAACATGTCAGCAGTGCTAAAATCTTCTGATCTAGACATGACTACTGGGGAATTCTAGGTCGCATTTGGGGTCGACCATGACGTCATCTGCATAGTCTACCCTCATCATTGTCAAGAGCTTGATTCATATCGGGCCCTAATTGGTTAACTAAATCTAAAGTATGGAAAAAACACCTACAAATATCACAAAGCCCAATTCAACACTTGCATTGATTGGTCTATTTTAGACACTGAACTGCTAGTAATGTTAGTTGGCGGATAGCTGTCGTTCTCCTGCACTACTTACGGGGGCTGCAGTCACTCAGAGCCTCTGTGGCCTGCTATGCCTTTTCAGTTCTCAACCCCTGCTTTGCTACCTGCTCCTAAAATGAGTGTCAATTCATTCATTTAGGTTGATCGCTGCATCAAGAGCATTGGTTTCAGTCCAAGCAGATTTTAAATACCAAAAGTATGTTTGTCCAACCTCAGCAGAAGGGAAGCTGGGGTGGTTTTTAAACCTCCTAAAGTTACAGCCATCCACTACGTTTAACATCCAGTCCCTGGAAAACTAACTTTCTAATTATCTTGATCCAGTGTTTGTAGATCACTGGATTATTAGACTGTTTTAGGGTTTTCGAGTTGGTGTCATCACAAACTTGCAGCAACCTTATGCGTGTAAAAAGTCTGCTATTAAAGAGCTCTAAATAGTGTTGCAACTGTTGGATAAAGAGTTGCAAAAGCACTACATCATCAACCCTTTCTCTTCATCTCCTTTTCCCCTATTTCGAACCAGTCCCATCGGTATTGCCCCTTGCAAATATTCTGGCAAGAAAAAAAATCATTTTTGATGTGTCAGCTCCACATTCAGGCCTGGTTCCAAGTATTAACAACTTGATTTCCCCTCATCCTATCACTTTATAACAGTGCATCTGAAAAGTATTGGCAGCGCTCCACTTTTTCCACATGTTGTAATGTTACAGTCTTATAACATACATATATATATTTTACATATTTTCCTCAAAATTCTGCAAACATTACCCCATAATGACAATGTGAAAGAGGTTTGTTTTAAATCTTTGCAAATTCGATCCATCTATTTTCTGAACCGCTTAGTCCCCTTAGGGGTCATGCGTGTGCTGGAGCCTATCCTAGCTGTCATACCAGCGAGAGGCGGGGTACACCCTGGACAGGTCGCCAGTCTATCGCAGAGCCACATATAGACAAACAACCATTCACACTCTCACTCACACATACAGGCAATTTAGAATCTTCAGTGAACCTGACTGCATGTATTTGGACAGTGGGAGGAAGCCGGAGTGCCCGGAGAGAACCCACGTGCCGCCCTCTTTGCAAATTTGTTGAAGCAAAGAAAAAAAAATCACATGTACATATGTATTTACAGCCTTTGCTCTTTACTTTTTTGAAGCACCTTTGGCACCAATTACAGTTAAGTCTATTTGAGTTTGATGCTACAATCTTGGCACACATATATAGGGCAGTTTTTTTTCTATTTTTCTTTGCAGGATCTCTCAGGCTCCATTTGTTGGATGAGGAACATCCAATGAGAAATATAAACCTTGCCCCATTCTAAGGGCTCAGAAGCAGGTTTTCATCAAGGATGTCCCTGTACATTCCTGCATTCATCTTTACCTTTACATTTAGTCATGGCAGATGCTTTTATCCAAAGCCATTAATGGTGAGGTACAAAACAGACAAAATCTAAATCAGGGAGAAAAACAAAGCACTATCACAACAAGTGTGTCAGTTTCATGATATGTTTTTTTTATATAATTTTGATAAAAGTGCATTTTTTGTAGTGTATTTAAGTGTATAGAAAGTTATGGAAAAGTTCTGTTTTCAGCAGTTTTTGAATTTTAGAAGTGAGGTGGCTGATCGTGCAGAGTTCAGTAGCACATTCCACCACTGTGGGACCACAGAGCTGAAAAGCTTTGCACTCTTTTAAAGTAGTATTTTAATCACAACAGGGTCAGAGACATCTGCCACCTTGTCTGATAAATTTCATATAAATACAGGACTAAATAACAGGCTAGATGCTTTGCTTTTTTTAAACTAAGCAATTAATGGTGAATTAATGCAGCAGAGAGTGCTTTTAAGAGCTACATCTGTACATGAGACAGGGTTTGGCTTCCTTCACCTTATGTTCTTATGATTTTGCCTGCAGATTGTTTGTTTCTTTCTGTCTGTCGATTAATTTTTCCTTTACTTTTTTCAACTGTCTGTGCATTCATTTGTTATTGTAAAGATGTAAAATAAAACAGTAACAAAACAGTAAAGCTCCCGTACATTTGCAGTTTGATGGTTGATGCCATGACTTTGGAATCTCTAGTTTATTCTCAAATCCTTTAATAAACTGTTATTAAAAGGTATAGCTAAAGTTACACCCTCAGTTCCAGATAACATAAAGCCTATTACTCTTTGTACTCTTCATAAGATGCTTGCCATAATTCATAACGGGCTGTTTTTCCATTATAAAGATGCACTTCTAGAATGTGTTTTTCTTTTGGCCTTTTATGGATTTATGAGGTGTGGTGAATTTACTACAGCTTCAAATTCCTTTGACTTTGAACCTTCCCCATGTGCAAAACCTAAACTCAAGTTAGCATTACTAAAATTTGGCTTTTCACCTCAGCACTACTTAGGCCATTGATTCAGGATATTTGCTGCTACCTAGGCAGCAATGCAAGGCATTTCTACCTCCTTTCTCCAATAATTGGGCCGTTGGTCACCCTCAGCTTACTCTTCATACATCCAACCTGACACAAGGGCCATTGTCTACATTTTCTCAGTTTAAATCTTGGATATATTGTCTGTGCTCTATTGTGACTAAGATATGGTTTTATGACATTTACAAATTATTGCATTCTGTTTTTATGTAAATTCTACACAACATCCCAACTTTTTTGGAATTGGGGATCCAGATCCAGTTACTTCTCCAGCATAGCTCAGTAGTAATACAAACTCCTGTCACTAAATTGCTGCTATTTTTGTGAATACCATAATAACAGAAATCCTTACACCTTATTTCTCAACAGTTACTAAAACATTTTCATTACAATATTTTTCACCTTAAAGCACAAATCTGAAATGAGTTCGGTATGAATATTTCATTCTTTTAAGAAGCTGAGTTTCAGTGTCTAACATAGGTTCTTCTAACGAAACTACATTCAACAGAATATATTAAACGAATGTTTCACAATTTTATAAGGTGAATTCACAGTAAAAGTCTTTTTGTGGATTTAACTCAACAAGACCTGAATATTGTACCTTCAAATCCAGTTGCTACTAAAATAATGTTTTCATTTTAATTGCCCACGGGAATACTGGGAAAACAGCTTATGCCCATGGGTTCAGGTCTGAAAATGAAATCACTAATCCTGTAGGCCGTGATTGGCTACACTACAAACTGATCCATGTGCTGAGTAGTTAAACTTAATTAAACCATATCAGGCCATAAATCACAGAAATGCTAAACACAATTTGTGCTGTCATTAAAAATATAGCAGATCTTGAACACTTAAGGTCTGGTATATTAAAGAATTGCTGATATTATGTTGACTTGTGATACCAATACCAGGTGATTTTGCATCAACACACACACACACACACACACACACACACATACAAATTGCCATCTAAAGCATCTCAATCAGTCTTACTAGTAAAATCTGATGTCTGCTGACATGCGGTATGTATTTGTATTTGCACCTATGACATGTCTTCTGCATGTTCCCCATTGCTGCCTCTTCAGCCAGAATGTCAGATATTCCTCACAATGGGTGCAGAGAGCCAATATCTGGAAAGATACCCAAGATTTTCTCATCTTATCAGGAGAAATCCTCCCCTTGGAGGCATCATATATTGTTCATATTAGTGCTGCATGAATAAACTAATCTCACTCGCAATTGAGATGTTGAGCCTGTGCGATTACATAACCAGTTTAATTAAATAAATATGTAAATATGTGTACTTAACAACATATTCTGTGCGTTTGTGCAGTTTGCTCTTTATCTGCACCAGTAATAAAAAAAATGATCAGACAGTCTCTGTTTAAGCAGCAAATTGTATGGGAGCAGCAGCCTGAATGAAGAGTGAATGAGACCAAATAGCTAATACTTTATCCCTGTTGTTTGCTCCTGTAAACCTCTTCTCCTTTAATTTTGTTAAATTTGACTTTACAGTGACAACTTAGGTTTAATCTTGTCTTCTAAAAACATACAGAGTTTAGTAGTGTAAGTTAATTTTAATGCTAGGTTTTAATCCATTGATGAGATATAATAGTGTTACTTAAAACCAAGCCAGTCTCATTACACAAATTATTATATTGCAATGACAACATTGTCCACAAATTGTGCAGCTCTAGTATAGATTAGATTGTTTTGGAAAGTAAAACCCAAGAATGGCCAGTGAGGCAAATTTGAAATGTGTTTCTTTCAAGTAACACAGTTAGATGTGCAGACTTGTTTTTCCTCACTCTTAATACAGTAATCAGTTTTCATTTTGGCAGCTCTTTGGCCTGTAGGTACAAAGTGAAGAACTTATTTCTTATCTGAGGCTCTAGCTTAAAAAAAAACAAAACAAAACAAAACAAAAACATAAATTCTGCAGTCATAGACTTGTATGTTCCAGTCATAACTGGATGGCACCACACTGTCACACACAGTCATATGTTTTTGGCTTGCTAGATACATATGGTACTGTCTGAATGGACCTGTGAACAAGGTGCTTGTCCCCAGTTATTCTGGGGCACTGTACATGGCAAGTGCTCCGCCTACTTAACAAATACTGTATATTCATACCATCATAGCCAGTTTGCCTTTCTCACGGTTGTTGTTGTTTACCATGGAGAAAATATAGAATGTTTTCAGAATATTCCACAAAATATAGTTCTGCCCATTCCTGCTGCTGGTCCCTGCTACAGTCACCAGAGCAATAAAGCCTTGTTCATAGTTTCCTCCAATCTTACGCAAATGCAAATTATTATTATGCAGTTATTTGGCTATTTGCAATCTGCCCATGCTAAAGATGTGACATTAAAAATAATGCATTTGTTATTGAAAAAAATACCAAAAAATCGTCCATAAAGTAGAACATATTGGACAAATGTGAAATCTGAAGCTGTTCAGAGTTGTTTGATCTCTGTCAACCTCTTGATTAGCAAGTTGGTTGGTTCTTAGTTTGTCTTTTGTAATTACTAATGGTGTTCATGGTTTGCATGCATAGTTTTTCTTGTCTTGGACCTTTCTCTAACAATTATCAAGTGTGTAGACGTGAGCTTTGCAGCAGCCTGCTGCAGTTGCTCTCTTTCTGTAATGTCTTTTTCCTTATCCATTTTTTAGTGTAGCTAAGTAACACGTTAGGGAATTAGGTTCTGCCCTGCTCATTGTTCAAGGGGACTCAGTTTTTACTGCTGGAATAACACTTCCACTCATCTGTGTGACTGGTACCATGCAGCAGATGGTGCCATCCTGTTTGTAACCCTGATATCGAACTGCTGGCTGTAGGACATTACATGCCCAGAGAGTTTTAAGATATCTAATTCATCTCTGTTTACATTCTGCTGCATGTGACATCATTCACTGCATCATAACCATCTAACCCTAACAAAGACACTTCCTACATTTACTCAGTTTGTCATTGTCCCACCAGGAGGGACAGGACACTGCACCTGATGTATGCTAAAGTTAAGGTGGGCTTTAGTTCCAATGCCCTTCCCCTTTCTTGGCATGTTCGGTCACAAGATGGTAAACCTCCCAGATATATATCCCTAGTTCAGAGGCAGCCAGCCACTGTTAGGTGGACAGACAGGCCAATGCTGCCCTGCAAAGGTTCTTTACAGCTAAAGACTGGGAGGCACTCCTATCCTCATGGTGGGGACATTGATGGCCATACAGACTGCGACACTGACTACATCAAATTCTGTGTGGACACCCATTTAACCATGAACTCGCTGGGTCACTAAGGACATCAACGCTATCCTTAAAGAGGAAAAAAGGCATTCAGATCAGGTGACCAGATGAATCTAATAATTTAGGTACAAGTCAGAATCCTTCAATCTTCAAAATTTGTTGACATTGCTGTTGTAAGATGTATTAAGAGCTGAGACATCACAGAACACTAGAGAGCGGTAGACAGCTTTATTATCCAGCTCAGCAACACTAAAACAAAACAAAACCCAGGAGTCCTATCACTCCTCTCTCTATAGAGGGGAATCGTTGGAAGTTGTGTCAGAGTACATTTACTTGGGAATCTACTCGAACAATAAACTGGACAACAAACTCAACAGCACTCTACAAAAAAGCCCAGGGCAGGCTCTATTTTCTGAGGAGTTCAATGTGTGCAGCTCAATGCTGCGGGTGTTCTGTGTCTCTGGTGGCCATTGTGATCATCTGTTCCTCGGTTTGCTGACGCAGCAACATAACGGTGGTGGACACTAATAGGCTGGTCACATTAGTCAGAAGGGGCTGACTGTGTTCTCGAGGAGGAGGAGGATGCTGTCCAAACTCCACTTAATCCTAAATGATCCCCCCACCCACTACTCAGTGCGTTTGCAGGACAGAGGAACACATTCAGCCATAGACTGATCAAATGCTCCACAGAGCGCCACAGGAGATCCTTTTCTCCCAGTGGCCATTAAACTGTATAACTCCTCAGCCCTCTGTAAGGAGGAGGGGGAACAACACCATCATCAATCCTCATTGCATTCCACCCCTGATTAGTACAGACCTAATTTATCAATTTTCCTTTGGTTCCTCTGGTTCTTTCCTTTCCTTCCCTTTTAAACAGAGTTTTTTTATCTTGAATCTCAAATTGTGCATTTTTTGTGTGCTTCATTCTTGACCCTAGAATCACCACCTTAACATTGTTCACTTAATGGTTACTCTGAAAATGTTTCTGAAGCTTTTGATCAAGTTCCAGGCCCTGCCTCAGCTAATCTAGTTTCTCAGGTGTCATAATTTGCACTTAATTCATTTTAAATACACACTGACAAGTGACTCATTTAGAAAAAATGCTGTCACTTTGTGTTGGCACTTTGTGTTGGTTTAAGTTTTAGTTATTTAACACCACACCACCATCAAACACTGTGTAATAAATACCCCCATTCGTCCAGCTGCTCCTCTTAGTGGAGAGTGTCTACAGTCTTTGTTATGCACATGCGCTCTTGTAAAAAGTCAATTGGAAATCCGGTTACACAGTAATCAGCATTCCCTGGGAGACATCTACCTGGGGAAATCAGGTTTCTCTAATTCCATACCCACGATTATCGAAACTAGGTTCCCTGTTACCATGACCATTAAGAAATCACCTTACTCTAGAAAGCCAACTGCAACCAGGGTTCTACTGAAGCATTGATAGAGACAGTGAAGTGGTATGTTTGTCATGTGACTTTTGTCTGGAACTTTGTGTTGACAGGTGTTTTTCTTGCCACAGTGTGTTCATTGCAAGTTTTTTTTTATCAGTTACTCTACATGCTGATGGTATTAGCAAGCACAGAAAACAACAAGAAGAAAACAACAATGTTTCTTGTATGTTTTTTGAGGTCTAACTTCTTAATACACTATGTCAAAATGAAAATAATAACCATACCGTCACACAGGTGAAATTGAGCTGAATAAAATGAGACCAAACATTGGGCATTGTGAACAGTTTTTAAGGTGGAATATTTTAAGGTAAAAAAAGTAGTCCAAAACAGCCACATCCCCAAAGGGTTAAGGAGGAAAAAACATGGTCAACAGTACAGAATTTTACAGGATTATTACGCACTTTATTTTATCAACACAGTTTGTGTGTGTAGGTTCTCTCCATTATAGGTTAAGAGGTGTGTTTGTTCTTTGACTCTCATGGGTTAGGATAATAATTATGTGTTTTATCTGACTTTCACAGAAAATATGTATCAAGAAGAGACCTCTATAGTTGTTTTTTCCTATGAACTAAGAGTTGCCCTTTCACACATTTAGCACACAACAGCTGTGTGCTGTGAATCCTCTGGGCGATGAGCTGCTGTGTGCTAAATGTGTGAAAGAGGGCTCACTTGGACATTACACAGATTTTGTACTAGGGAGCCATCCTTTGGTTATTTATGTTTTTACATACAGGTCCTCCGGGTAATGTGTAGATAATTTCAAGGTCACTGTTGCTTCAGACACTGGTACCTACTATTATTGTGATTACAGTGTGGTTTCATATTGTAACCTTGGTCGTGACAAGGGTATGTGGATCATTCGCTGTGTAACAGGGATTTTCTTGACATCAGAGTCAGTATTGTGTTCACTCTTATCCTCTTTTTCTCTAATGTCTTTTTCAGTGTGATTGGTGTTTTCACATATTCGGTCATGAGCCTTAAGGGCTATTGACCTTTCTGTCAACAAACTGAAATGAGATATGGAACTGTGGGTATTGTGTGCTTGTGAGACACTCTGGGGACATGCTGGCTTCCAAGCTTTTTCACCCTTGCAAACTTCAGAATTTTCTAAAAATGTTTTTCCTCAGGTTGCAACCTTACCTAACTGTAGTTACACAACAGATAGCGACACTGACTATGATATAGATGGTTAGCAGACATAGTGTTTATTAGGGGTGGAAATAATCAATTCTTAGATTCATTGCAATGTGGACGTGAATGATTGTAAATAAATTGTTCTGCCAAAATAGTAATGCTTTGGCCTCTCTATTTTCATCAAAATTTAAATGTAAATGTAGAATTCATGTCAGAGCTGTTGTATGGACTGTATTATATTGTATAGATGGTCATGTTATGCCTGGCCGGTGTATATTAGGCTTTACATTGCATAATGATTGTATATTTGAATCTAATAATTTGAACTACCTATCAATATGACTATGAAAGTCTTGTCCTGATTGTTCTGTATTTTGTTTTATGAATCACATTCAGTAAACTAACTAGTGACTAAATATAGTGAAGTAAAAGTATGATATTTGTCTCTGAAATGTAGTGATCTAACAAAACTTGCCTGCTGATTTCCATTCTTAATGGTTTTAAACCTATTTACTGCTAGAAGAAAATAAATAGTGTTTGTGTTTGAATGAAATTGTGTTATTTGCTAGTAGGGAGCTGGGTATCACGGTACTGATGGGGGTCAACGCTTGGGTATAAATTACACAGGGACTGTTTGAACTTGGCTGTAAACCCTCAGCACCCAGTCTCTGAGCAAAGCACTCCAGGCATAAAACTAATTGTACAATGTTCCTTCCTGTCAGCTGATGAATTAATTTTACCTGCTTATGCACGGCTTCTGCTGATAAACATTCAGCACCTCATTATGTTGCCACACAAATCGCCCTGGGGATGGAATCATTTTGCATCTTGTCAAAATAAAGTTGACATGATAAAATCAAAGGCAGTTATGGCTGAAGACAAGTCTCTGCCACGTTAACCAAGTTGCCTTACACCTATGAACCACTACAAACACAAGATGAAATGTAAATGTTTCATTTAATGGGGGCTTACTGGGTCATTAAGACCAGAATAATTTTGTAAAGTTAAAAGTCACCCACCCATTCGATGATGGTCCTGAGACCATAAAGTCATCTAATAATGTACTTGGTGTTATGTGTCAAATTTAATAAAAAATAGAACTGACAAAAAAACATTCATTAAGGATCACATATATCCATCTGAATTTTCATGGTGATTACGGAATCAGTTGCAGTTGGTAGGGCAGTCATCCATAAGCCACAGGTTTGATGGTTTGATAGTCCTGGTTCTTGGTTACATGTCAAAGTGTCCCTGGAAAAGACACTGAACCCTAAAACAACTACTAAAACAACCAACTATACCCTACTAAAACAACTTACATACAATTTTTCTATAATTTTTCATGTGTTTCTTGTAAATTTACTACATAGGTACTGCATTTACAAGCTGGCTCTTGAGGACCAGGATTGGCCACCTTTGCTCTAATAAAATAAATGAACTTACTTTGTCAGAAAGCTGATGGTAACATAACTTTTGGGGCTAACAGAAATATTTGTTTAAAGCTTTCTTTGTCACAATACATGTCTTTGTATTGTTGTGTTTCTTCCCTAATTTTTACATTCAGTCACAACCTCAGACTCACCTAGCCACAC
>OMLM01013227.1:19925-52170 GCA_900302695.1 Helostoma temminkii | reverse complement strand
TTGCCCTGGTAGCCTTCTTTGCTCCTTTGTCTCACACATACACACACACACACACACACACACACACACACACAGTCTAAATCACCCCCTGCTGCAATTCATCAGTTATCAAGCCACAAACCTTTAAAACCTTGTCCTGCCTACCAGCATTGGCCAGGTAGTCAGCACAATTCAACCTGTTGTTACGTTCCAGCTGTTCAGAACCGGCCTATTTCATGTTTCTGATACTGAACCTGTCCCAGATTACATGCTTGTGCCTGTATGAATCATGTAGCGTTGCTGCATGCAAAATTTGTGAGTCTTAGTAATTTGATGAGCAACATTTATAACAGCTTTATAAATGTGATCGCAGATCAGAGAGAAGGTTGTTTAAAAATACACCACAATGTCTTAGTTTTATTTAACTAAGGCAGAACTGATACACATTTTCACCTACTAGAATATTATCTCTTTGTTATTCAAGTTGGAGCTAATATCAGTGATATGTTCTTTTTTAACTTATCGTCTGCATTTCTTCCTTCACAGCAGTCATCAAATCAACTGTAATCTACTTTAATTCTTAAAGATGGCGACATTGATGTGGGTGGCTTTCTAAAGCTGTACCAGGGCTGGTAAGCAGTAAAGGCATAAAAGACAGCTGTGTGTTCTTCTGCAGCAACATCTTGAGGTGTCTTGATAATGTTACTCTGTTAGTCAGAATACAATTACAACTGTTTTTTTATTCTTATAAACATCATCTTAAAAATGAGAGCTTTAAAATTGGTAGATTAGATGGTGAATGACGTGTTTAAAACAAGATTGGACATAGATGCTTACCAGGGAGCAGTTTATTATTCATAAAATACAGTACTAGGAAAGAAAGTTAGAATAATAATGAAATAATGTCCATATGACACGTGCTGGATTTCAGAAGTGAAATAATCTGTCAGAGCAGAGAGAAACGGCATCACAGTTCATGGGGTCTTTGCCACCCATACATGAAGCTGCTGGTGAAGAACTCAGGCAGGTGTATGCAGTCTATTCCATCTCAGATGCAGAAGCTTGTAATTCCTTCACAAGAGCCACAGGTGTCTTGGTGGCCTCTGCGTTTTTTTTACTAGAATCCCTGAAACACATTTTATTCCAGTGATCTAAATGGGGCCTTAGTTGTCTACACTCACTGGCTACTTTCTTAGGTACACCTGTAAAGTCCAATGCAATTCTTTGCAGCAGCTCTGCTGGTAATTTAACTTTTACAAAGTTAAAATTAAAGTAATAAATGTTTTCTTAAAGTTAAAATTGTCTCAAAGGTAATAATTCGTTTATGTGTTTATTACTGACATCATAGTGGAGTCATACTGGAGTACGTTATTAAGTGTGCATAATGTTTTGGTCCCTTCATTCATTTTACATAGGGTGGCCAAAATATTATGACTTCCTCTTAATATAATGCACTCCACTACCCACTATCACTTCAATAACACAATTCACACAGTTTTAACTTAACAACTGAAAAACCTCATAAGTGGCCAGTGAGTGTATATTGACTTAGGAGTCAACATAGCCAACTGACACATCAGCTAACAGCACGATAGAGAGCAACAGCTACAATATGTCAAGCTAACTAAAACAAGACTGCAGACTTACACCAGGGGTGCAGCTGTTAATTTATTATAATTATTCTCATGTTATTTTTACAAATAATGAACAGAATATTTAGGAAAGAAGTTAAAGTCAAATGAATTAATGAATGTAACAATGTGTTGTCTGTAAAGAAAATGTGGTTTAAAAAAAAGAGGTCAGGTATGGTGACTGTAACTTCATGTCTCTCTTCCCATTGGCTCACTGACTTGGGGATTTTTTAATGTGAGGTCTGGTGCAACATGTTGTTCAGACTCTCCATGATAGATATTCATAGCTTAGTGGGAAACTGTTTGCGTGTGTTATTTAAAGATGCTGATTACTAGACTGTACATACATTTGGGCCACATTTTTGATTATTAAAGAGTCTTAGAGGGTTAACGCTTTGAGGAAGATTTGCTCCATATGCTCATATTGTGTGAGGAGGTCTTCACAGAACTGTTTTCAGTCCCATGCCCATCTTCAATTGGTCTGTACCTAATTTGTACCCCCTGAAAGCTTGCTTGGGTTCCCATAGCTATCCAGATGTTGGAACATCTTGAGCGCTGCAGTAATGGTGTCATTGTCGACAGATAAGGCATATCAATTTATAATGTAGCAGTTACATAACAGCCTGACTAGTGAAAGTGAAACTGTATTTGTAGCTCTTCTAACTTGTTTCAGAAATTAATTTTTGGACTTTTGTTCCTATCATACCAGATTCCCCTTAAAACAATTATCTCAACCATGCAGCACCTGAGTTATTTTTTTTGTACTCACTCACAGACACAACTTGTACTGTTTGGATAGATTTAAAGATATGTCTATCATCTAATCTACTCATTAAGTCCTGTAGAGCTTTTGATGTGTTTGAAGTTTGAGTGTCTATCTTATTACCCTGTAGATTAGCTTGTGCTCTCAGTCACACACAGATTCCTGACAGTTGAACACTATGTTCCTTTAGTGGAAGGATGAGGATTCATGAATGCTTGTGATAGGTGCCCTGGCTCAGCGTTTTCTGATATACTCTCAGTGGTAACTACTAGTAGAACACGTGAGTTAGATTAATCCAGGCAACAACTGAAATACTGAATACTCAGATTAAACTAACTGGCTATCAAGCTAGTGGGACTGGCTATAGCAGCTTTCCATAAGCAGGTACAAGGTAGAATCTAGGCTGGATTAAGCCACTCATTGCTGGCTGAGCGTAGGAGTTAAAACCATCTTAAACATTAAAAAGTGCTGAAACGTGAAGATATTGTTTGATTTTAGAAGTAAATATCAAAAGACCAATTCTATATTTACTCTCCTTTTTGTCCTAATTTCTTCTTCATCACTGAGGTCACTTGACTATGCTCAACTGCAGAGCTTATTTTGCTATTTGTATCATATCAAGGATCAAAGTTAATTGTATTTCTAAATTATTTTTATTTGGGGGCGGCAGTAAAAGCCATGAACACATGATAATATAATTTCAAGACTTCAATGATCCTCAAGGGGGCAATTCATATGTTACAGCAAAACACTGACGAGCAAGGAGAAGAGCATTAAAAACAATAAGGGGCAACAAAAAGAACAGGCACTAAATGAGTAATAAAGTAAATTGGGATTTTAGGAAAAAGAAAGTAGTTAACATTAAAAACATATTCAGTATGTACATTTTTAAGTGCATTTTCATATGTGAAACAAACAAACATGGTGCACAGATTCTGTTGTACAGTCTTATGGCAGTGGGCACAATAGACCACATGAAGAGATCTGTCTTGCTTTTCAGCAGTGGCTGAATGAGATTATCTGCCACATTTTATTTGCTGAGTGAGTAAGATTTTTGTAATTCTTGTAAGCCATACATCTAGTTTAAATATGTCCATGTCTGTATATCTACAGTGTTTGATGTATTCAGTATTGATTGATTCAGTAATGGTTTTATTAAGGTTTGGGACACCCACTTGTATAAGTGTACAGAATTGTTAATCTCTTAAAACAGATTCTGATTACAACCAACTACTAAAAGATCTTTTACCATCTCAGCATCTTCTCCGATATTGGATGAGAACATCTGACAAATCCATCCCACCCATGGGGTTGTTATAATCACTGACTTGGGAATGGGAATGTTTTTATAGCACCACTGTCAGCATTTCTTCACTCTTCTATGTGTGGTGTTGCCACTGTATGCTTTGTGGAAACTGTTGCACATTGTGCCTCCTTGGTCTCTTTCCCTTTCACTTGTCAAAGAGGATGTTGTTTTCAAAAAGTGCTGGGCTTTAGTAAAGGTTTTCAAAATATAGATGGCAACTCTTTCCCAGAGAGAGTAAAGTTGTTAAGTCTGATATATGATGTGAGTTTTTCCCTGATGAAGAAAGACATTTTATATGTTTCCAGTAGGTGGATTTTCCAAGACAAACAATTAGTTTGACCAGATTTGGTTTGGTCATAAACTGTCTGAATCCAATTCTGGCCCAACTTGCCACTATCCTTTCATAAATGGTTATTTCTCTTGCTGGCTCAGAGAGCAAGTTGCAAGCAAGGGCAGTCTGGCTGTAGGGCGGTTGAAGAGCTGGTCAGCTGGTCTCTTTTTTTTCTGATTTTCTTCATCCTCTTTGTCATCAGACAGACAGATAAAAGGACCAAAAAGTAGTCCCTGATCAGTGTGTTGTGTGGGCATGTGACGTTGTATGACCACTTTTACTCCAAAATTTGGCAAAAGTTTCCATCCATCCATTTTCTATGCCGCTTAGTCCCCGTAGGGGTCACGGGTGTGCTGAGCCTATCCCAGCTGTCATACCGGTGAGAGGTGGGGTACACCCTGGACAGGTCGCCAGTCTATCGCAGGGCCACATATAGACAACCATTCACACTGTCACTCACACAGGGGCAATTTAGAGTCCCCAGTTAACCTAACTGCATGTCTGTGGACTGTGGGACAAAGCCAGAGTGCCTGGAGAGAACCCACGCAAACTCCACACAGAAACAACTAACAGTAACAATAACATTAACCAGGGAGATTGACATTGAGTCACACAAATGACATTATAATCTATACTGTATGTGCAGGCATGGAAGTATGTACAGTATACTTAGATTATATTCACTGGCAATGAACTACTGATCATGGCTTTTCCTTTTTTTTTTTTGTAGCACACTAAATCACAGTGTGGCTGAAGAAAAGCTTGAACAAGCCTCAGTAGTGACCATGGTCACTATTACCATGGCCTGTTAATTGTATTTAATCTCATGCGTTCGACCTTGTTGTCTAGCTAGCTTCAGCCATTGCATCAATTTGCTTCACAAAACACCAAGGTCTGTGGCATCATGCTCACACAAACAGACGTGTAGATATTTTTTATCAGTTATGAGTACAGGGTAGCCTGATGGCGGAGGTAATGCAGACACAACACTCACTGCATCTTGCTAGCTTAGTGCTGACAGCATGTTGGAAACAACACTGCTACTGAACTGTTGCAGAAGGAACAGTTGCTGTGGATTTCCTCCAGGTGAAGCAAGTGCTTGCAGGATTGTGAAATCTAACGGTAGATTGAGGGCTAGTCAGAGCAGAGTGGGTTGATTCCACATGTCAAGCTTGCACTCCCTTAAATTGCATATTGCAGTTTTAAATACATATTTTAATGTCATTAAATTGACTCATTGTCTGTCATTCTGACGGACACACTCAAACACATTCTCTAATCATGTCCAGAGGTTGCCCAATTAAAAGCTGACTGTATGTCTTTTTGAGCTTATGCGTATAACATCTCAGTGACAGTCTGGCTGCATGTTTTCTATGAGGCTTACATTTTCTGGTTAGGTCAGGCTATGGTATGCTTGGTATCAATTCATAGTTTTCACATGAAAGACAGTAAAAAATACAGCATGGACCCAAGTGCGCCAAAGGTGTCGTTCTGTTAGTTAGTCATGCTGAGCCTTTTATCTTGGCAACATATATAACAACACACTCACACCTACTCAGGAGCAGGTTTTGTTCTCAGCATTATTTAGTGTTAACAAGATAACCTCTCAGATTTGAAAGGTGTAGGACTATGGACGTGGCGTGCTTCTGTGAGTGATGCTTTCATGTCAAGGTAATGATAATAAACAAATTAAATAATTAAATAAAACACTGTTCTGTCACTGGCCTTCAACTAAGCTTTCACAGGTAACTGCAGTGAGTAATACACAGCTACAATTTTGTACTCCAGTAACTTTGTATTACACTGAGTTGTGCTTGTACTTGCACTGAATATAGTGAACAGATTAAAGCCGACAAGCGATTTACCATTTGTCAGTGAACATACAACTATGGTGCCAGTAAGAATCATTTGATCCATTGTCAATGAATTCATTTATTAAGGTCATACCACAGCATCTTAATCAGATTTAAGTCAGGATGTACATTTAACATCACAAACATTTATCAAACTTTTTTCAACACCATGTAATTGTACTAAAGAATGAAGCATTTAGAATCAACAAGAGGCAATGATCATTAAAGCAGTCATCTCTCTGCATTGCTCCTGACTCATTGCTCTATAATCAGTTCTGTGAAGCTGCCGAGCAGCATGATGTGACGCTGAATGTGGTTTTGTGTTATTGCAATTGACTGGGTGAGTAAATCACCACTTCTTATTCTGCTCCGATACCAGAGCTGCATTGTTTTCTCTGCCATGGTTAATGTCTTTGACAGTGAAGCAAATAATTATTGCATTTACCTGTTGCTTCCAAATATTCCATTCGCTAGCTCCCTGTGTGGAAGAAGGGATGGGAGGAATGAACAGTGATTATTAGCACTCCAGCAAATCCAAAATCACCCTCTGAATGTTAGCATGCTCATTCAGTCATGTTTGTTCTCTCTGTGTGTCTTTCTGTCTGTAAAACAATCAGTACTATTGTTCAGAAAGATGGAAATCTGTGCTGAGCTGGAATAGTAGAATGTCACATAGACTGAGGCATAAAAAAGTGAATTAAAGAGAAATTGACTCAACCACATCTAGCTGGAGTAACTGAGAATAATGAATAGAATGAGTATAATCCATAAGCGAAAGCATTTTGTCAACCTGATCAGGCCAAGATTGGGTTTTTTTTGTTGTTTTTGGTCTCTTCCAGCTTCTAAGAAAATGTTTCTTGATAATAGAAAGCTAGAATAAAATGGAGTTCTGGGTTTTTTTATTGTTTGTCTATTTGTTTTTTGTTTTGCAAACAAGCACAAAACAATGAGTCTTAACTAGGAATCCATGGATTGATCAGCTGGAAATCGAAATGGGCCTATTCTAAGCTTTATTAGCCATAATTGATAAAAGGCTGATCAGTCTGAGAAATGTGACTGTATGCAAATTACATACTATCACAGACATTTTTATTACCTGTTGCACCTGTTTTACATCTGGAACAGTACAGGCACTGCACTTAATTTTTATTTGTTTTCAATTTTCATTAAAACATTTTTTGGGTATCCTGTCAAATATAGGTCTTAGAAAGTTTTTTTTTTCCCTAATTCTGAATAATGGTGGGGGGCATGGTGATGTAGTGGTTAGCACTGTCGCCTCACAGCTAGAAGGTCCTGGGTTTGATTCTGGGTCGGCCCGGGTCTTTCTGTGTGGAGTTTGCATGTTCTCTCTGGGTTACAGCTCTTTTTCCTGTAATAAATGAAATCATCATTTAAAAACTGCATTCATACATGCATACATCTCTTTCAGATTGAATGTGTGCTAGTTAAGCATACATATTTGTGGAGAGGACTGCAGTCTGAGTTCAAACAGACTGAGCAATTGTGCAGATGGTCTGATAGAAAGAAAATATTTAGTTTAGTTTTGGGTGTTCTGCAGATAAGAAGAGCTGTACCCAGGGCTTGTTTTAGAACATATAATCCCTGGCAAGTCAGAGAGACAGGACGAATATGTTTGTTGGCCAGACACAAATATTGAACAGCAAAAATGTAGGGGGAAGGCAAAAATTCTGTCTGTGTTATTAAACTTCTAAATGCTTCTAACCAAGAAAAGGCCATTTACATACAAAATATTAATGGTAATATTGCTGTAATTTGTGTTGAATAAGTGTTTTAACAGGTGTCCCTGCAAGGTTGGTTTCTTGATATCAAGAGGAAAAACTTAGTGCTAAACTATGAGTCTGATTAAATCATGCTATAGATAAGAAATGAAACTGTGAAAGTTGGTCCTGCAGAGAGCACAAGAATTCTTGACTCATGTCAAAATGTCTGCTGTTGTCACACAAGCTGTTGTGCATGCTTCAAAACCAAAATCAACTCTCTCATTTCAAAATCAGACTTCAAAATCAACTTCTTTTACAGTATCTATAGAAGGGAAAACCTGTTAGCTCTCCAGACCAAAAGCCTCCTCCTTGTCAAGAAACCTGAAGTTCCCTAGCACCTGTGGAGGCATAGGAGGGAGCGCAGAGCTGAAGTCAGGTCACTCTGCAAAAAAGTGTGCAGGCAAAAGGAGTGCGGGGTGTGCAGTTTACTTTGCTTCACTGAGACCTGGGACCAGACAGTTTGCCTGAACTGGTTGGCTTCTCTCTAGTATGAACTGACAGAACAAGACCACATCCTCTTTTCTTACCACTCTGTGTCCCCCTATGTCAGTTTAAACTGGTACAATCCTTGACAGGTAACAGTGTTAACAGTTTTTATAGAGGATTATGGTGAGGAAAATGAAGTTGTCACTAGTTGCATCTCAGACTACATCTAGAAAAGTCTGGTTATCCAAGGCTTATTGCTGGGTAAATAACAACCAACCAGCATGCATTTCAGTAGCTTAACTTTATAAACATACAACTATTAAGGTCATAGTAATTTGTCACAAATTGTTGTGTGACATGGTGTTTTGTCTTTTAAACTTAGTAAGAAGAGTGAGCAGTCTGTAGGAGCTGCCCTTTCAGTAACTTCAGACTTAAAAGTTTATAATATGAAAGAGTTGTGGAATGGGATGAAGACAATCATCACCCACTCTATAAACTAGGAAACACCAGTGATATACACCCCACAGACAGCATCTCTACCACCACCTCCACCATCTGATCCAGCATCCCCGATACAACATACATGCACTATCACCAAAGGTCAGCTGAGGAAGGGACTGTCTACGCTCAAGACAAACAAAGCAAAAGGATCTGATGGCATCAACCCCAGAGTACTAAAAGTGTGTGCTGGACAGCTTGCAGTGTTTTTTTCAGCAGCTCTTCAACCTCTCTCTGAGGCTGAAAAAAGAATCATGTCATGAAGACATTTGAGAGACTGGTTGTGCATCACCTGCATCATCTGAGGTCCTAGGTGCTACACCCCATCTACTTGCTGCAAAGCTACAGAAGATGTAGGTTCACGCCTACGCTCACCACATATATTCAGTGAGAACCGCTGGGTTTGAAATCCACATTAATTCAGTTACTTTGATTTGCTTGCTTTTGTGTTTGTTAAAACAGGAGGCTACCAATTTAGCATTGTTGTTGCACAGCATGGTCCAATATTTATTTATTTTTTATTCCAAGGAAAAAATACTCAGTTGGGTTTTAGATTCAGATATGTTAGTAGTTACTAATGGAGCCTGGGGATGAGTGTAAAATTATACACCTAGTACATATAGTGTATGTTTAATGAGGTTGCAGCTATGCTGAGAATCTTTTGCTCACCTGCTGTTTGTTTGTCTAAGTTAGTAATATCTTTGCCAGACTGTCTACTGCACGTAATTATTCCTGTGTCTGCCTTCTTGTTTTCTGCCCAACTGCTGTATTACTTTTGATTTGCTCTTGCCTTGCCCTTGTTGGACCTGTTGCCTCTCTGTCCACACGCTTTAACCTGGGCCAGCTTTTTTGACCATGATTGCAGGAGACTAGAATATGGCTGAAATCTAAACTTTTCATTTTTAATGGCAAGAGTGTGTGCTGAATTACAAGCATGTTTTTTTTCTTTTTCTTCTCTTTCCACTACAAGAGAAATTTGCAGTAGAGAAGATAGAACCTTGATGTCACATTTGATCCTGTTCTCAGGCCTACGATTACTGGAGGACTGTGATAAATTGAGATCAAAGTACACAAGAAATAAAAACAGAAATGGGGCTTAAAAGGTGATGTGAGAGCTCCAGAAAGAGTGATGGATTCCTTTTAGTTGTCATCATGCTATCTAATGCAACCAAATGAAGTGCTGTGCAAACCGACAGTGAATACAAGGCTGCCAGAGATCACACAACACAAATATGTAGAATACTATACAATCACAAAAAGCCACGCAAAGCAAAAAATAAAAAAATAAAACCAAAGCAGACAGACATGAACATAGATTAGCAAAACCTGGTAAATATAACTGGGCAAAACACTTCTGCATATACTAGTAAATGTGCACTTCAGACTTCAGACAGAAACGAGGCACACAAGTAAGAAAAGCAGACTGATTTGTCCAATTCATTTCTGGTCCAAAATGTAGTCTTGAGCTGAAAGATCTTTACTGTAGATTTTACTTTGTGGGTTATTATGTAGAATGTGACAAAGTACGTAGCAAAAGGAAATATTAAATATTTCACATAATCTTAAAAGAAGAGACCTTTTTGGTTTTTACTTTCTGGGTTGAACATGCAGACACTGTAAATCAGGGAAACTCACTAACTGAGCCACTGTTCAACAACCCAATGGAAGTATACCAAATGGCTTTCCCTGCTGTTCTTCTAAAGGCAATGAGAGTCCAACCTAGTCATTAATGTCCTCTGTGGCAGGGCACCTAGTCCCACTTCAGTTTTCTTACAAAAGGCACAGATGATGCACTGCATCATTTTATTTGTGGAGTTTTGTTGTGATTTAACTTCCATGACTACACATCACCTTATAAAGACTTATTTGACTTGAGTCACTGAATTTTGTGGATAAAAGGTTTTGCCTCTGCCTTTCTACACTCTTTGTCTCAATAATGTATTATTTGCCCATTACTGTCTTCCCTATACATAAATGAATTTAACGTCAACAAAAATCAATCTTCAGAATCATACACCTGACAAGAAGCTGGATATTTGGTTCATAGTCATGCTCTTCAAGCATGGTGCAAAAGTAAAAGTGCACACTACAGCTTTATTGTGTTAGGAGACAGTTTTCAGTTGAGTCTGTCAGTCTTAGAAATAATGCACAAAACCCAAAGCAAGCTGTTAGCATTCTTTTGAATGGTTTTATGGCTAACTGGAAATGCATGCTTATCGATCAGCATAGAATAGAAGAATAGCTTGTGTTAGTAGCTGGGAAGCATCTAATGACTGAAGTGTTTTTGTCTTCTCTCTCCTATTTGCTTTTTATATGGCAAGTTAGCAGATTATTGCAATCTTTATTTAAAACTAAAAATAAACTGAGCCACAAATAATGTTTCACACATTTGATTGTTTTATGTTCAGTCTTGGATATTTTATCTGCAGTTCTCTTATTGTGTACTGCAGTGTGTTCTAGTGTCTAGTTCTAGTGTCTTAGTGGAATCTTGTTGCCACATTTGTTCTGAGCCAAAGACAATTTTCCACTCTGGTGGATAATAAAGTTCAATTCAATTCTATTCTCTTCCAAGTCAGACCTATTAAAGTCATTCATTCAGACATTAATATATCCAAGGAGACAAATGTGTACATGGAACTGAAATTAATTCAAGCAACCAACAAACAATTGCATTTGCGTTTATGAACTTCAGTCACTACACAGTACCTTGGAGCTAGGGCAGCAGGGTGAAGCGCTAGCATGTAATCAATGAGAGGTGTGGGGGTGCCACATCCTTTAAAATCTATCTAAATTCTAAAAGCTCTTGCTAGGCTTGATCATTTTAATGTCTGACTGAACATTATGTTTTTCTTTCTTAGAAGTCCTACCATTCCTCGTACTCACTCTAAGAGTAGACAATATTCTCCTGTTTGAAAGTTTGACATGGTTTGAAAAGTTAGTTCAAGCTTCTAGTTACTTCAGAATTTTAAAAGAATAGCTTGATAATTTGTTAAACGCTAAACTCCCAAATCCCTGAGGCATGCAAGTGACTTTGAGAAAACCTTTGTTTAACAATGAGCCATAATTAAGATAACCCAATATTGGCCTGTTTTGTATGCATTAATCTAAATAACAAGTGTGGTTGTTTATTTTTATTTTTATGTCAAAGCTGAGCTGGAGGATTACAGGTGAGATGTGGAGTGATGGATATTGTCCTAAATAGGAGTTTAGATATTGTGTTAATTGTTAATTTGCATTTAACGCAAATCTGAACACATAAAACAGATATCGATACAGTATAATTCTGTCTGATTAGACTTCACAAACTAAGCCACTTAGTCCAAGAAACTCTCTCTAGACCTCTGTGGTGAAATGTTAATAAAAGTATAAAACCATTTAAGCACCATTTGCACTTTTTATCATGGGTCTTAAATTAAAACTAAAGAAACAAAAGTTAATCTAAAATTTGCAATTTTTTGTTGTTAAATCTATATTAGTCCTCATAAATACATAGTTTGTATGTTTGACACACATTGTCTAAGAGAAGAACAGCTCTCTCTGAGATGTGCTACAGCAGCAAAACTGGACCACAGGGTAGAGTATCAGTGATCAGCTGCGGCTGTTGCGACGCTGCAGTTCCTCACCTTTGGTCCCTATATCACATCCATCCGATCCAATCTGGAATTAGGAAGAAGCTACTGTATATGTAATTTTTCTGTACATTGCAGTCAGCACAGAGCTCAGTGTTGGAGACAAGCAGTGAAAGTATGTGCTCTCAGTTGGGGGTGAGGCAGTATGAGACAGGTCAGCAGGCAGACTGAAGACCCTGGCCCACTCTGATCTTAGTGACAGGCCCGAGAAAAACATTTGGCTCTGACAGAAAACGCTAAGTCAAGGTAAAGTGCACCTCATCCCCTTGTTCAGTCAGATGTACAGTGGCTGTCTGTACGCTTTAACACAGCCTGTTCCCGCCACAGCACTCAGAAACCGCATAGTGAGTGGGGCAAAAGATTTCCTGTCAGAGAGAGAGAGAGGAAAGTGTGTGTGCAGCGATGCGCATGTGTGCACCTTTTTCTCACCTCATGCCTCGCTCGCCCTCCACTCCAGCTTCTCAGGGATTTCTTAATGACATTCCACTTTAAGCTTTCCTGCGACTCTTCAATCATGAAAGTTAAAACAAAAGCACTGTACACTTGTCATTTAACAGCAGGGTTCTTCAACAAATGTTTTCTTCTGCTTCCAGAAGCACTTTCCAAACAGATCAATTCCTCTTTCAACTGAGAAGACGCATCCTGCAGAAATCATTTATCTATCATTGTAAAATAGTTATTCCAGTCTCACATACAGCATTTGGCAAGCTCTTGTTAAACAGGCACAGTTGTTTTTTCTTCCACTTTCACCCCCTGTGGACCAGCGAACACTGTGACAAATGTCTTAATGGCTGCATTTGCTCACTCCACGACGTCATGAATGTTAAATGACTCCTGTTTAATTTACCGCTGCAGAATGTCTGGTATTTTGCAGAAAATAGCGAGGGCAAGCAGTCTCTCTGTGGAAGGCAAGAGGTAAATTTGGGACTCGCTTTATCGCTTGGCACACAGAAAAATCTCTGCTATTTGGTAATAAGAAATGCTAAGAAAACCTGAGGCAAGTGAGAATATCTCAGAGGACAGAGTCACTTTGGGACCTCCATCTGGCAGACCAGATGCTCCGTTTGCACCTGTCTGCATGGAAAATAAGCAAAGGCCTTGGTGCTGCTACGTAATTCTTCTTTATTACATCTTCCAGTCATTCCATTTCCACACCTGGTCTCTGATACATGTTTGATTTTGATCATATTAGAGATAAGATTTCTGTTTTGAAATGTAAAAACAATGTACTTTTTAGACACAGGAAATTACCAGGCTGTAACCTGAAGTTTCCCATTAGCTGAAGAAGGGCAAAGGTAGTTTTAGGTTTAGGTTTTGGTTTGCTCTGTTGGGCCTAGACACACAGGTAGTCTAAAGGACACGGTGTCTGCAGAGACAACACAGATAAAACCACAATTTGATACAACAGACACAAATTCAGTTACCAGTAAGTTAATAAAGGAGAAGGCCTGTTTGATGCATTCAGTTCAGTTTGGCTCATGTTGTCATGGGCTGGCTATAAAGGCCCGAAACAACAGAATGAGTTAGATACTAACAAATGAGCATAAGAGGTAGTGTGAGTGGAGCTGTAAACATAATCTGTAGGGGATAGCAGAGCTAACAGCAGCACTTTGCAAAGTTATAAACTATTTGGTGCTTTATCAAACATTGTTCTTGGTTAAATGCTGTGTTGTCACACTGACTGCAGCCAGATAACATCTAACTTTCTCTGCCACTTCTATTATTTTCTCCTCCATGAATTTGCAAAGTCACATTTCCAACAACTAACGCAACTTCAATGCAACCTTGGTGTTACTACAGTTAAATCCATCCGCTTACAACAGTGTCTAACGCCAGCGATTCCTTAAACTTAAGGGATCGGCTGAGACATGGGCACAATAGGACATAAACTTAACTGATTTCATCCTGATCTGTTGCTGGTGATGAAAGAACAACTGAGTTACACTGCTGAACTTAAAGCTTTTTTGAATCAACTTTGAATTTGAATGAAGAAATTAAATGAAATTGATAGCTTGAAGCAGATGTGTCTTATCTAGAGTGATAGATAAGTTACTTCAGTTATTTGATTTTAGACGATGTTAGAGGGACTGGAAATGGAGACATCAGATGTCAGGTATACATCTTGATCCTGGCTGCCCTCTCTGTTACAGCATCTTGTCTGGTACTCATGCCAAGTAATAAAAAATCATGTATGAGGTATGAGGGACTGATGCTACTATGGCCAGACTTGTTTGTGTTTGGTTTAGATTTCATTCACACTCCATTTAAACCACTGTACAGTGCTCTTGGAAGAGGACTCTGAGACGTATTTTTGCTATTCGTTAGCCCTGTGGATATAAGGTGTCTTTATTTATACATGCTTGACATGACTCAACACCAAATATTTACTCTTGCACATTTCTACTCTGTCAGCATACCAAAAAGGAAAGCCCAGCTGGAAGTTGTGTTTGTAAAAGCGCTTTGGGTGTTACTTTGCTGCAGGCGCACTGAAAGTGTTAGGCCAAACACAGTTTTGGCTTGACATTAACTTTTTTGCTCACCAGCCACTGGTGTTGTTACTAGCCACTCAGCCTTTTCACAGACCACAATTTTGTTGCCGGTGAAGGACGCTTAATGATTAAAGTTGACTATAGTGTGCTTCGACTCCTGGTTTTTCCGATTACTGGCTACATGTCAGACTGTCCCTGGACAAGACACTGAACCTGAGACCCCTGGCAGCTCAAAGGGGCAGCGTGTCTACAAATAATTTCCCCAAGGGGAATTAAATATCAATTATTATTATTACAATTAAATTTACTGAACTAGATGTATAGCTGTTTTAAATGCCTAAATATCCCTAACCTAACTACATTCACTCAAGTATTTTACTTGAGTACAAATTTGAGGTACTTGTACTTCAATGGAGTGTCAGGCGAATGACTCACTATGAGTAAATGCTGCTGTGTAATAAAAATGTCCTTCTTTCAGTCCAGAGTCATTTCATTTGGAGACTTATTTCCTGTCCTCTGTACAGAATTCCATCTTCATTTCAATCTATGTGATGCGTTTGAGTTTTTCCTAACTCACTCAGTGTTGAGCGTGTTGAATGACCAGTAGGGCAGGGAATCAAATTAGAACCAAATTCAAAATGGAAAGTGTAGAAAAAACTGAACTTTGATTCTGCTTAAAAAACAAACAAACTTACTTTTATAAAGTGTTTTTGTTGCCTAAACCAAACCACATGCCAAACTTAATTACAAAATCTAACATCAATACTTACTTGTGAATATAATATTTCAATTTATATTTATTTATTTATTTTATAAACCAAGTTTCTTGGACGTTGTTAATTCTAAAAGCCAAATTCTCAAGCAAGACTTGGCACAGTCCTGTTTCCTTGACAAATGGATACACTCCTGCAGAATCTCACCACCACTTCAGCAAAGGTCTCTTTATATATAATGTGACACTAAGAAGAAAAAAGTTTCTAAAATGCACACGGGTACAGTGATGATCTGCCTCTGTCGCTCTCTCACACACACATACACACGCATAGATCCTTCTCTCTGTATTGAGACACTTGATACAATAGTAATTGTTTTGTCATGCTGTTGTACGCTGTTTGGAAAAGTTGATTGATTTTTCATTTTCACACTTCTGAGAGCACAACTTGCTTGTCTCTACTCTCCCTGTCTTTCACAGAGGCTGTGCATTTAAAAAATAAATCTTCAGCCATTTTCCCAGTTAGGCTGAAATAGAAACTTTGGATTCTGCTAACATATTCTCAGAGCGTTCGTGGAGTTAGGTGTGATGAATGGTTCTTTAGGTGTACCTTCTATCTGTGTTCACCCTGCACAACAGGAGAGCATTATCACTCTGTTCCTAGCTGGTTGAACACACTCGCCGTCTGTTCCAGACATCATTTTTCGAGGTGAATACATTCTGTTCCATCACATTTGGTGTGGCTATCGGATCATGGGAGATTCAGCTGAATTGGGTACTGGAATATAAAGGTGCATTATGATTTTGTATCAAAAGACTTTTCCTAGGTTTCAAAGACATGGGTGACACTCAGTAAAGCCATTTACAGTTCAAGCCACAATATTTATGAACTTGTCACTAAGAATTCACAATACATCTGTACTTTCTCCATCCATACTGGTTTTATTTACAAGGCTGTGGGGCTGCTGGAGATGATCCTAGCTGCCACTGGTTGACAGGTAGAGTACACCATTTACAAGGAATATTGTTGTCTCCAACAGAGTAGAAATACCTAGTGATGAAACTTATAATCAATAAATCACACAAAAATAAGAGGAAGATAAATTTTTAAACTGAGCAGCTCTGTTAGTTGAGAACCCCAATAAGATGTGGTTGAAACCGTGAACCACACTCCTTTTCCCCTAAGATAGTTCAAGGGCTTGTTCACAGTCTGCGTTGCTCCTTTGCCTGTACTGCAAATGCCTGAGTCTCAGTCAGAAAAACTGGTTCCAAAGAAGCACCAACTCTTTTCTGGTCTACAGCCCAGAACTGCTTATATCAGGGGCAGGGGGAATATTGTTTAACTAAACTTTGAGAAACATACTTTGGAATTAATGTTCCATACACTATTGTTGTGAGTAGTGGCTGGAAACATATGCTGTCAATACATAAAGTGGATGTAAAGTATTTTATTTGTCGTTTCTTTTTACTTTTTATTTATTCTCATATTGTCACAGTCTCTGAGTTTCCAGGGATCATTATACATTATACAATCATTAGGATTATTAGGGGTTTTGCTGATGAAGGTGAAGTTGTAAAGATACATAAGCCTACTGTGCAACTACAATGATTTCAATCAATTTCGAACCAAGGACACTGTCATATTTCCAGCTCTACTGTCACTAGTAATAAAGACGGAAATTCCAAATTAGCAGTCTATGTTGTTTTATCATCTAACACTAATGGTAACAATAATTTGTTCTTCTTAGTCAACTAACACTTAAGCATTGGCTCAGTTAAAAAGCTAAAACACTGCCTAACCACCACAGAGGTAAAGGTAAAGTCCATACAGTATATGGAACCCCTGAAATTGCTTCCCTTTTGATGTCATTTGCTAAAATGGCAACTGCCATCGCATACAATTGTGCCACACTGGCGGATAGTGTAAATTAATTTTTTTCACAGTTGTTGTCCAGCTTTTTTGACTAAATTGGTCGGAATTAGGCACAAAGAACTGGGTTAAGTTTAGGATGTAAATAAACATGGTTAGACTCAATAAATATTTTATTTTTATTTTATATTTTTCTTTTGTTAATGCGGGTGACAATATTTGTTGTGCCACCCATTCACCCCAACCTTCTCCTGACAGACTTCGAGGGAATAAATAATTGGTGTCCTTGTAATATTTAGTGCAGCTGCTAGATGTCATTATCGTAAGATGCAAGTCTTGATCATTTTTTGCAGCCGTTAGAAACAATAACACGTTTTTTCTTACATTTTTTTCTTTCTTACATCCACTAGTAAGCAATTGTTTCACTGTACTGCACTGTACTTTTGGAACTGCAGGTCTGTCAGTCAAGTATATATTATATATATATGTATATATTTTCAGTAATTAGGCATTGCACAGGTTGTTTTAATGCCAACTTTTAGTAGGCTATGTAAATCAGACAAGTCAAACAGATTTATCAAAAGACAAGTCAAACAGACAGCAAAGCCAAGAAAAGCAAATGAATGTACGTAGCTTCCTTATTCAGATGTTGTATTTTTCTTGCAATGTTAATGGGCTCCAAACCAGTGACAAGATCAATGCTCTCTTTTCAGTGGTACATACTGACATTGTCTGTTTGCAAGAAACTATGTGGGATCAGGACACAGAGTTGTCAGATGTCAGAATAAAATGGAACAGCCCCTTGTTCGCATCTGCAGGCACAAATAGGTCATGGGTGCCATCTGCTTTAATAAGGACATAGTAACAAACGCTACGTTCTTACATAAAGACGATAAGAAAGGGTTGTTAGTTTGTATATATACAGTCCAAAATACACACTACACTTTGATCAACATATATACCTCTAAGACAGAAAACACTTCGTCCACTCTTTGAAACAGTGGTGCATGCATGACTGCATTGTGGCTGAAGACATCAACGTGGCATTTACGGAGGAGGATGTCTCCAACCACATTGTTTTTCAGGGTGACACCAGCAGGACTGTCATTCTCAATATCATGCAGGAACACAATCTAATGGAAGCTTGGAGATTAGATAATCCAAACGCCCACCACTCTTTTAGCTTATTTCCTGAGCTTAGAAAGGAAAAGACAAGACACACATTACCTAAATAAAACAGGACAATGGCACCATTATCAACAGTGCCACTAAAATCATGCATCATGTGAAAGCTTATTATCAGCAACTGTTCTCTGCTGAGAACATCCCACAACAGAGAATAGACGCTCTACTCTCTGTGGTAAACAAGCGCCTATGCACTGAGGATCAGGAGTTTTCAGCAGGCTAAAACCCTAACTCTTTGGAAAATGAGGGGAATTTCCCTCAAGGGAAGGGTGTTTGTTGTGAATGCCTTCACTCTGTCCAAACTACGCACTTTATACTGACGATATGTCTGCAAGCTTTCAGCTGGAACTTGATAATGTCATCACCAATTTCATATGTGGAACCCAGAGCAAACAACACCATCATCTCAGTTTTGAACAGTAGGGGACTCCATTAGATGATATAGATTCAAAATTACATGCCACAAGAATCAAAACTGTCAGGAAGTTTTTACACTGTCAAGCACAATATTCTTGGATGGACTATTTCAAAGACGTACTAAATGCACTCGGTCCATTTAGTAAATTCAATCTCAGCTGCACATGGCACAAACACAAGTTAGAATCAGCTCCTTCCTTTTACTGAGGAAGCAGTTGGTTTAGTGCCTGCAGGGCCATAAACAGCATGGATACCAGGCTTCGCAACAACCACTCTTTGGAAACACCGCTATAAGTCACCAAAGGATGCCCTTGTATAGTAGCACCCTCGTTGTGGCCGGGCTGCATGCAGTGGACGATGTGGACGTGTTTAAAGGTGTAATAAACACAAAGACAGTGGAGCAAATGAAACGTGCACAGGGAATTGTACCTAGAAAAAACACTTTGGCTCCCTTTGCACCAAGGTCAGTGAGACACTCTCAAACAGCTGGGAACAAGTCCTTGCAGATGGCAAAAGCCAAGAATGTTCCCGAACAAACCCAAAGAAAAGACCTAGAGAACACTAAAGCTCAAGTATATTCAACACAAAGTATTTAATTCTGACTTCAAAATCAAACACTGAAAGATACTTATTGGCGCTGCAGATGCAGAAGCAGGGACGCAACACTAAACCATCTGCTTCTGGAATGCCCAGCCTCCCACACGCAACAAAACACTTCCTATTTAGTACCTGGAACCTCTCCATTGCCGATGCGGACTGGGATTGGACCTGGCTTTTTGGAATACATGGCTCAACTGGGAAGATTAAGGTCACTGCAATAAACACAATAAACAATACTGAGGATCGCAAGACACACCAGTTGTCTTAGCAGACACTATGCGTTTCATAATAATAGACAACTGGAACCATGGATAGTCACCAAATGTTTGTTAAAATTGCACATACAGTCAGTATATTCATTGAGCGAGGGCTCCTTTAATCAAATGTTCATGACAGATACCAATTTATGTAAAATAGAAAATAATTGCATAAACCTCAATTGCCAATAGAATTATGGTGTTGGGAGCATGCATGAATACAATGAGGGGGAGTGGTTTGCAAATTCTTTTTCTATTGTTAAGAGGACCCATTCTATACTTGGGGTGCACCTACTTTAGACACTTCTGACTTTAATGTGAGTAATAAGTTATAGTGTTGTCACAGTCCAACATGTCATGTCGGCCATTATTCTAAAAAGCTTTCCCCAACCATATTTATTTACCTTTGCAAGGATTCTACTAATGAACTACTAATTAGCCAGTGCTGATATTTTTCTGGCTGTAAGCAATTCTGATGCTTGGTGGAATGTAAGCTTTCTCCTTCAGAAAAAAATTTCTTTAATATATGACTTATGCTGCAAAAAGTAGGGTCCACTACCAGTAAAAAAAACAGAATCCATTATAACATACATACTGTACAGTGTACTGCAACCCTGTGGCAGCTGTGACAGTCTGAATTTCAAAAGTCACATTTGCACTTAATTTCTCTAACAGACAGTGGACTTTCATTTACTGACTGCGTGCCAAAGGGTCCTCAGATCATAAAAGGTGAAATATGATGAGCGTATAACTAAAAAATTCATTGGTACTGATACATAATTTAAGTTTAGGGTCTGCCAATACACCTCAAAAGTCCTGATTTAGCCCATATTTCTGTGAAGTAGTTGATGTGACTTATTCCTGTTGAATAGTTAAAGATAAAAATAAAATGAAAGCGAGGCCATGTTAAACACAGAGACACTAAAAATACTGTATCTCGTAAGGTAATGTCAGACTGGTTTCAGAACCTCTTCTCGTAGCCTGCTTAGATTTCAATAATTATATAAAACCTGTTTCATAGTTACAAAATCAATCTGGACAAACCTGGATGTTTACTGGCAGATTCCAAGATACCAATGTCTTCATTAAGCCTTCTCTTGTCAGAGTCATGTCAAAACCTATATGTGCTGATGACTACACACCAACAGGTGGAATTACCCAATGACACAGGAACTCTCCCAGCTAAGGGAAAATCTGTCTCCTTTGAGTACAGGACAGCCAGGACACAGTGGAGTTACCATGCACCTAAGCCACATGTATGAACCACTCATACAAAACACCAAAGTTATGTTATGTGTATCGATGAGGGGTACAAAACATTAGAGATACCTCTTATAATATCGTAAAAAAAATTATATCCATAATGGGTGTTCCTAGTCAGGAAGGAAATGTTGAGTTGTTGGTAACTGGACATGGACGAGAAATGAGTGAAATATGTCGCAAATTTGTTGATATTATACATTAGCATATTAACAAGACACCATAGCAAGACCATTTGAGGGAAAACTTCAATCTTTATGACTACTACTGGAAATTGTAAATACTGTATCTTACATAAATTCATGTAAGACCTATGGTCTATGGTGATCGTGAACAGTTTTAAAACAAGATGATGTGCAAACATTGTCTGCGTAAAACCAAGCCTGCTGAAAATGACTTTCACAGTATGTGTCAGAAAAGAATACTTGCACATTAAGTTTTTTGCTCTCCATCTCTTACTCTTGAAATATAGCTTTTGCTGGAATAAGTCATATGTTTATTCACCATTCTTCTGTGCAGCACTATTTGATTTGGTGCATGTTCAGAATTAAAGGCACTTTTCTCATCATGCTTCTCTGCTGTTATCAGAACAGCTGTGCCTTGACATTTTGTAATTGTAAATGTAAATGGTTTGTGTTTTTTTGGTTTCTTTCCCAGTTCATGAGAGAACTGCTCATCACTTGCTCATCCAACTGTACCTTGTGGAAAAGAATGGTATTGCTCTGAACAACACCTTTTTGTACCATGAATCAGTTCCAACAGATCACCACTTGTATTTTCAAACACAAACAATGAATGTGCCCAGAACGGTCCCAGCTATTTCACGGACTTGCAAGGTAAGAAGGCAGATGCACATAAAATGTCATAGATGCCTCCCCACTGAAAAACTGAAGCCTTGCCACAAACTCAAGCAGTATGTCATCTGATTTGTTTATGTCTTTGAGGGCGACTCTAGACTCTTATTCAATAGTAATGCAGATACAAGTCCTAGGTGTCTGATAGTATAGTTGAAGCACTACACTAGCACTACTTTAGGCTTGGCAAGCAGCAAAACAAAAGCCATGCTCGCCTCACTGAGACTTTCAAATAACTGATCTCGGCAAGGGGCCTGAGTAGTCGTGCTTTCAGGTGTGGTGGCTTTATGTCCTTAAGCATGTTTTCTAGCACTCTAATAGTGTTGGGACTCCCAGCATAGCAGGGTTGGTCATGGTTGCTGATGAGAAGCAGTAATGATCACACATTTGGATGACAGTTTTTAGCTGATCAAAAAATATGGACATAACTTATGAAGCATTGTGCTTTGAAATCTCATTTAATTGCAGCATTATGGGCCAAACTACACATACTCCAGGTGAGCCAACAAAATTCAAAGTGAACTAACTTTAACTTGGATTAACCAACTTTTGAGTTTTGATACATTATATGCTGAGTGTCAAAGATAACAAATTAATTTCAATTGTGACATTTGGTGCAGTTTTTAATCTAAGGAAAAGCACCAGGGGTACCTAACCGACTTCTGTGCTACCCAAGTATAAAGCCATGTATAAAAATGACTAAAAAGTGCATTTTGCATAATGGTGGACCTTTAACAATCTATAACTTTTAAACAAAAAAGTATCAGGTCAAATGACTATAGGATCAATTATTAGATCACTGCAGAAACAGCTACATTTTGAGTTACCATATTCACAAATCCAAATATCCTCTTCTACATCTTGCATGGGGTTATTTAGTTTCGACCCAATCTCCTAAAAATTATGTGCCTATACAACTACTGCAGTCACAATTAAAAAATAAATTTTTCTAAAAGATTATCCAATCTACAACACCCCTTTTTCTCTTCCGCTACAATATCCAAACATGCCAATATATACTCCAACTTTATGTTTTAGACACTCACAGCACTGGGTTAGGGTCAGGGAAAGAGAGTGGGCTGGGTATTAACCAAAAATTTAACAGATCACTTGACACACAACCGTTCAGGCACTCACACCCTGCACTGTTGTGGTCCAGGCCGGTTCAGGCACTCACAGCAGTGGGTTAGGGTCCGGGAAAGATTGTGGGCTTGGTATTAGCGAAAAATGCTAATTCTGTATATTTTTAAAACAGCAGAGCAGGACTCGTGTGTTTTCCAGATTCTCTGTGTATTTGTGTGTGTGTGTATGTATCTCAACTGAGCAAATGAAATCAGAGGCTCTGCTGAGCCTCAGCAGGCTGATTATGTCTACTCTAAACAAAGCCTTCAATTGTCTCTAGTGTCCTACCAAATGCCACCCGATAACAACACTGTAACTCTCAATGCAATACTCTAGAATCCACATGTGAGGAAGAAAGATACACAGCAGCTCATTGTCCTGGAGAGTCTTAATCTTAATTTCTTTTTTTTTTTTGCTTCTCTTTCTGTGGGGTATCATGTGATTGGACATATTGTCTATGGCTCAAGAGCACTGACTGGTAAATGTGGTTTGAGTATTCATGGACCCTAGAGAGTTATACTTTGATTTTAGTGACCATGTGACTTTTCTTTATGCATCATCGAGTTCATGTTCATGTCTAACTTCTTTACACAAGATTGGATTTTTTTGGGTGTGTGAGGTACTGTGAGCAGCAGTGTGTCACTTGTAAGAGATCTGAGTCAGGTTGCATTTAAATTGTACTGTTGGTCATCTATTGAGTATATGAGCTCTAAAAGACTGCTTTTGTTTCTATCTATCTGCTGGATATGAAAATATCCCCTGTTTTCCAGGCTGATTGCTCTCTTGAGTTGCTTTCTCTTTGTTCTTCTGCTCTCCCCTCTGGTTTAGTTCAGTCCGGTGATGTCCTGATTCCCTGCACCTGCCTATTTACCCCACTTTGTCTCAGTGCCAGATTGTGTGTTGCAGTGGACATACCTACTCTTTAGCCACCAGCTCTGTAAGTCCACTCATGTTTGTTTGGATTGATAAATTGATTTAGATTTTTTGGATTTCTGCACTGTATGTGGACACTGGATTGGATTTTTTGTATTTTAGCTGCTTCTTATGTTTGATTGTGGAATGGTTTCGGATTAAGGATTTGGATTTTGCAGACAGATTTGCCACATTTTCACCTGTGTGTTTTAGCATGAGACAGTTTCTCCATCATCTTGTCCCCTCACCTGTCGACCTTTCCATCATCACCTCCACTCACCTTCTTCTCCCCACCCCTCCTCTGCTCATCTGCCAATCACACACCAATGGACCGCTGACCCTGCCTGGGCTGAATCAAATGCACTCTTAACTCTCAGTGGCTACTGTATGCTCACAATACTTACCTATTCAATTCTCTACAGTCTCTGGTGTTCTTATCTCTGTGTCCGTTATCCACAACCCATTTCAAGCCCACTTCTTCAGTTCCCCCTCACTGAGCACTCGTGTTCCAGCTGGCTGGCCTCTTTTTCATCTCTTCTATTTTGTTAACTCCTTTAACTTACCTGTGGTGCAGAGCACTTTCTGGGTCCAGATCTTTACTTAAATCCTTAGTTTTTAGCAGGGGCATCAAGGAGCTGGGCTGTGGTTGATGAATAACAATGTGTTCCTTCACATGCCGTTCATGTTAAATACTGTGTTATACTATGTTACTATAATTTTTTGTATTATACACTACATGGGATAAAGCCTGATTTATATAGAACCAGAGAAGTACTTCTTAAAGGGTGATGCACGCATGTCCTCAACTCCAGTCATGTAGTCATAATGAAGATAAATACTGAACTAATTAATATGATATGTAGAGATCAGTTATGAGACAATAGCACCACATCACAGTATAGAAAATGCATTGTCTGTGATTTTGAGGAGTCATAGGAGGTAGGTTTTCTTAAAGCCTATTTTGAACTGACTTCCTATGTTTGTATCCATTCAGAGCATATACAGTATAGGTAATCTTAATATAGTGTGTTGTGATGTTTTCATTACATGTACATAACTCGGTTGGGTACATGATTCTTACACAGCAGTGTTAGTGCATAAACTATGAGGCAAAATAAGCAAAGCCACGCGGTTTAAGTTGCAACAGAGAGTGCCATCCCCTAAAAAGTCGTCTACAGTCTGACTGTATTCAGTGTCAATACAATATGGACATCAATAGTAGTGAAAAACACTTTATACTCAGCTGTGTGAAGCAGGATTGTCAAAATCTGATTCAGCAGACTGGTATATTTCCTCATGCATCACTTGATCTATGTACATTATAAAAGATTACCTCATTTTGTGTCGTACAAGTGTGAATTTTATATTGTACATAAAGTATATGTATATAAATATATATGTGTGTCATTCTTATAGGTATTCTCTACAAGTGAGTTTGCCAAGTTTGCAGTGTTGATTAATTTACTTCTGCTGAAACAATCTAAATGTAAATTGGACCTCTCTATCTGTGTCTCCCAGACTATAATGAGAAGAGAATTTAAATGAACTGGTTGCTTTTCATCCATTTTGACGCAAAGTTGAAATTTACAGAGAGTCGACTTCTGTGTAAACAAAAAGGAATTGTCTATAGGAAGGGAAACACACCTCACAGGCTTTACTGCAAACTGTACAGCAGAAAGTTTTATCAGAATGGTGGTATATAGTAAGCAGTCGGTAATGGTTTGACTGGAGACATAAAATCAGTTGTATCTCAAGTTGGTGTTTCTAAATTGTCTTGATGTTTTAGTTTTGGGGCCTAAAGTAGAGATGTCAGCCTTTTTGCCACATGATTGATTTGCAGTTTCTTCATGTTTCAAGCTTTAGGGTGGTGTGTTACAAATAAAGAATACATATATGCTTGTATTTTTCATCTCAAGTGAAACTGTTGTTAATTACCCATGTTGGTCTTTTTGCCACTTAAATTTTTCATTCACACCCTCCAGATATAATTTGTAAGTTTCAGTCAGGAAAACGTATCTGCAACACTGTTAGAAGCAGAAGAAGAGGAAAGCTTTGCTTTTCTGCAAAATGTGAAAGGAAAGAATGGAGTCATCTGTTGAAGAAATTGTAACAATGTTACTGATGGCACAGTGGATTGTACCGTGGCAAAAATGGCGACTTGGCATAAATGGCAATTGATGTCCTTAAATCAAGCACTGCCTCCCTTGGAATTTTGTGGGATTGTATCCAGCATTAGTGACATGTTAAGATTTGGCACAAGCCACAGACCACTGTGACTTTCCAATGCTGGAAAGTCACCAACAGCAGGTATATCTCTAGTCTTAGGGGGTGATAGAGTGCACTGGCTTAAGTCTCTGTCATAATTGTAATGCATAATAATCATTCTTCCAAAAGTGGAACTCTACTCAAGTGCTGCTTGGGTCTTAGGCTAGCCTTGTGACACATATTTCTATTATCCTACACATAACAAATAATATAATATATGTAATATCACTACCTCATGGAGTTAATACCCTTGAAACATAACATAACAAAACATAACAAACATACATACAAACAAAAAGTTTCGTTCCACTGTAAACAGCAGTTTTGAATTAGTGTTGGATTAGTGTTGTGATCAAGCAGAAAACAAATCAATCAATGAAGGTACTTGAGGTGCAGTGTTTTGAACCCCCTGGTGTGTCTGTGGCTTTTAGAGGAATTGGTGAACTAGTAATATCAGCGGTAGGTCAAGTTTATATGGGATCTGTCTACTCACACATTTTGCCACAAAACCAATGTGTTTCCTTACCTTATATTTTAAAAAGTCACGCGTGGTGACCTCGTTTTTCCGTGTGGATCAGTAAAGTTACTTCTACACCAGCACACATATAGAAGCTCCCGAGCATAACTGCTCTGTAGTTTTAAAAGGCGCTGATGAGAGGCCTGCTCCTCCTCTGACTGGGGACATTTGACTCTGGTTTGCTGATAAATTACAGCTGCTATCCGCTCCTCTCTCTGTGGGAAGAAACTATGAATTCACTTCATTAAAATTCCACCGGGGAAGATGACACCTTTTATTTAAGGTCTCCCATTCTCTCCCTCTCTTTCTTTCTGTTTCTCATCCTCCCTTCCTCTGCTAGTTTTCCTCTTACACAGGGGGGATTGATGTAAATTTTAATTTGCTAGAACAATGTCACAGCGACTGTTTGTGAAATGAGGTCAAGGAGCGTAAGATGTTTTACAGGATCAATACGAGAGGATGTAATGTAATAAAGCAATAATGCTGGACCTTTCTTCCTATGGAAATATTAGCAATGATAGCATGCTGATATATCCAAGGTCCTTTCATTATATGCCTCTTTTGTAAATGTGATGTGTTATGTCAAGCGCCATATTTTATTCAATGAATATGAGGGTCAGTCTGTCTGAAAGGCTGAACCTCACAGAGAGAAAACACAGAGGAGGATTGGGGGGAATAAGAGTCAACCATCTTTATATCTACTAGTCTGTGGGATGTGTGTCGTGTGTGTGACTTGATGATTGAAACAGACATGCTCAGCTAAGCTTCAGACAGCATCTGGCCAATTCACTTATTAATGACTTCATGAGGCTTTCAAGTCCCGCTTGACCTGTAGTAGCTCACAGTCAGTGTGTGCAATACTGTGGCTCTGTCACTCATTAATTCTGATCCAAGCTTACTCTATTCTCTGTGCTGCGACTTTATAAAGTAGTTGACTGGATGTAATTACAAGGCACTCCACATTATGTACTTCTGTCAAGAAGGACTACACTTACAATTTGAAGTTCTTTCACTTTACTTTTAGTTTGAGTCCACTACAGGCCAGATGGAAACACAGGCTTTTTACTCCATTTGATTGTCAGCTTTTCTTTGCAGATACAGATTCTTAACTCTTTAGGTTTCTGGCACGTCCAAGTTCGCTTTACCAATTTAAGTAGCAAGATGAAGCATTCAGATCTGGTTTGCTGCTTTGTGGCTTTTTTGTGTTTAATATGTGTTAGGTGTACAGAGCAGAAATTACAAGGTGGGGGTACAAATTGCTGTGGAAGACATTGAATTAAAGTAAAGCATGATTCATTAAAGAGAAAACAAGGTATAACAAAACAAACACGCTCATAAAATGCTAACTCTATGAAGAAACTGTAAATTCGATCTTTATTCAAGTCTATGTATGTATGCCAGGTGCTGTCTTGATGGGAAACGTTATTACTTATTTGGTGAGATGAAGAAAATGTTTCATCTTCGGCTCACGGCTGAGATTCATCTCTCTCGGCTTGGATTGCAATCACTGAGTGATTGTCTGACAAGGTTATGATGTGAATAGTAAGCACCAGTCTTACTTCTTAACATTGTCAACCACACTGGAGATTGACCTGGACAAACGTGGGCCAAAAAATATCCTGCAGACTGTGTTTTGATCTTTACAGACAACAAACTAGAGGCTGCAAACATCATTACTCCCCGCAATATTAAAATGTTTGGTGAGTGAGTGAAGAAAATGCTGATTGTGACTGCACCATTAGGGCTTTGGTACCGTAAAAACTGTATTTGACTCCTGAGCCTGGAGCCACAAAAAGGCTCTCCTCCTTGAGGTCATCATTTGTCTTACCATAAAAATGCAGAAGCCAAAATGTGGATTTACTTCAAAATAAAGTGATTTCTGGCAGATATTCAATAGCAGCTACCTCAGTGACCTTAATGTCCAGCTTCAGGACAGACACAACACAGTGAGTGACACGTTTTCAGTCCATGCTCCTCAGTGGAACTTTGAACTAGATGCTGCACCTTCCAAAACGTTTGGAACAAACCAGAAGAAAAAAAAAAAACGTTCACGTTTCTGGAAAAGCTGCTTGAAACTTTCCACATCTGCTTTGAGGACATGAAAACTGGTTCTGCTGTGCAATAAACTCCATTACTTGAAAATGTCAAATTGTTTTCACAGGAAGCACAAACATCCCAGCTAAAGACTGTCCTCACCTGCAGAGGATGCCTTCACATCTTAACTGTAATATACTCCTGCATTCATAGAAAACATTTTCAGTTATGAATACAGTAAAGCTGGAGACTCACTAATGAACATTTACAACATAAATACCATTAGTTCATACACTTATAATCCCTCAATAAGTATTTTATTCTAATGCAGTTTATTCCAGTTTCTGACCACTGCCAACAAGTGGCCAACTATTTGTTCCCCTCAGAATCCACTAATCCAACCATGCACTTTTGCATCCATTCATCTCTTAATCCATCTAGTCCTCCCAGTGTTCTTTCTGCTGGCTCTGGTGTCAGGAAGAGTTATCAGTATTCCCTTTGAATGCCTCACAGTCCCTTCTTGTGCAGCAGCCATTGAAGATTATGAGGTCCCTCATTAAAATATGATGTAAAACCACTGGAAGGCCTGAAGGAGTCCCCTCTTTTTATATAGTCTTCCCTTCGCTCACGTACACACACACACACACACACAGACATAATTAGATAATTTTTCTTTCTTTTTATGTTACCTATTATCTATAACCAGAATATGCTAATGGGACATGGACAGCGTTGTATTTTCATGAGTTCTAATATAACTGTGGTGCTAATTTGCCAGTTACTGCTGACACTAAATCAGTTCACAAGTCAGATTTAGTGTTGTGCTTTATTGGTTCGATGGTACATTTCAATCAGAATTTCAGACTGTCAAAGTCAGGTTGTGCTGCATTTCAAACAGTTCCAGTCAAAGCGATTCATAACATAACATTTTGCGACAAAGAAAACTGTTAACTGCTGACCTTGGCAGTATCTTTGTGGTCGCCATGGCTCCTCGCCAAAAATGGACCAAATCAATGGTCAGACCACAGTCAGACTCACTAATTATCAGTCATGTGTATGCAAACTCTAGACACAAAAATAGTTACTGCTGAATAGGGCTGAATGATTAGTTGCATTACGCAATATTGTGATATGATGACATGAGGTTTTCCAATAACAAAGGCTGCGATTACATTCTGGTCATGTGACACATCAGTGAGAGTAGCAACTGGCAGAGGTAGCATCAAATTGGCAAATGATGCTGTATCATAGTCGCACTATGGAAACATGAGTGTCAACGAGGAACAATACATCTACTTACGTTATAGCATGACATCAATTGAACAATTTTGGCTTTTAAAAAAAAGCATCAGCTATTGTGCAATACTTGCCTTGCTACTGTTGATACCTCATGGGCTTCTGTCAGCACTTAAAAGAACACATATAGTTGCATGCTGGCCACCAGTGTGTCACGTAAGACAAATACCACCGGACTGGGATTACTGTCCATATGAACCTAATTCAAAATAGCACATGGGAATTACTCAGGCAGTAAGAGTTTATAGATAATTAGATAGATATGATGCCCTTCAGTACGGTGACCAAGCCTGGTGGACAGAACGTAAAGCATGTACTTCTGCACACATATTAACCAGGTTCCATACTGGAGCTAGATCAGACATACAGTCACAGTGCAGATGAAAACAATGGAGTTTTTCACTATTCAAATGACATGTGTTTAAGCCATACAGCAAATCCCTATCAGGGTCTTCTGGTGCATTACATTAATGAAGATCACTGTGTTCAGACTGCCCACTTCCCAGATGACCAGCTTGTCAGCTGGGATCTCCATGATCCATGCATTACGGATTACATATGGTGAAGGCAGCACAGCTTAAAGAATGTGTTTCAGGCACAGATTACATTTTACCATAGATGAATAAGAGTGTGAGTTTCAAAGTGACTGAGAAACTGAATATGAGCAATGAGCCTGTGCAAAACACTGGTGGTGCACTTCCCCTATGGTTGAAAGAAAACAGTGGTGATTGAAACACAGTGGGACACACTTCCTAACGACACCCTGATAAATAAGTGATCAACAAGATGGACATCCAAAGAATTGATAATTGATTGCTGGAACATGCCAAAGCTATATCCTGTGTATTTTCCAGTGATCGATATGCAGGCTGCTTCATCCCAGCCTGGCAGCATATTGAACTGCTGAAGTCTATTCACAAGGCACTGCATCCTCTCCTGGAATTTACAAATACTTGTTCTGGCGTGGAGTATGTGAGCATCTTCTCTTCACCATTTGGCCACATCAGTCCTGGCTGAAGATGCTGAGGACACTGACCTGACTAGGTCGATTAAACCTATGGTCCTCAGTGACACATATAGTGACCTCAGCACTCAGGAGCTTCATAGACCCTAGACTGAAGATAGAAATTAAATCAGCAGGATGCTAAGTTAATAATCCTGTAAAATTATATTTCCACAAGTACACATAATATTTATAATGTATCTTTATAATGAATGTATTTTTTCCATCAGGTAGGAGAAGAAGTCTGGTTCTGAAACCATTCACAGAAGTCGCAAAGTGTGCAGCCCTGTGGGAAAAAGGCAAAGATATGTCTTGGGAGCTTTTACAAAACCAGTGTGACCTCTTCTGCTTTGCCAGTGCCACTTGAAGACATCATGGGAGCAGAGTTCAACAGTTACCTGATGAGAAGACGATCCCTTGGCTTGGTGGAAAGTGAACAAGATCAACTTTCCATGACTGTGCAAGTTCACCTGCAACTATCTCTGTGCACCAGCTGCAAGTGGTCCCTCAGATCATCCATTTAGGACCGGAGGGAATGAAAAGTCGATATGTTGGATTTCCTAACAAAAACCCTGTGAGCTACTGAAAATCATACAGTAGGATCATTGTGGCTGGCAGTGGCATGTTCCTTGTGTGCTCCTAACAGTGTTTTTTTTTTCCTTTTAAAATGTAGGCAAAAATCACAAGTCATAAGGTTATATTAATTTTTTTAAAACTTTTATTTACTTCTTTAATGTTTTCAGAAGGTAGATATTTGTCCTCGTTTATAAGTCTGCACTTTTTGTATCATAATATATGTATTTGTATTTATTTATATAAAGTTCACAGACTGTTCATATGCAAATTTATTTATATAAAGTTCACAGACTGTTCATATGCAAATCCAAATTTACATACGTTTATTATTTATAATAACTTACATTTATGCCAATTGGTAAAGCCACAAATAGTTTTTATATTTTATGCAATCTGTATTTAATTTATTGTGATTTGTTTCTGACTTTACTATTAATATTTACAGGGTTATTTGTCAGTGCATTGTTATGTTGACATGATAGTTATTACATGTTTATAAGACTGGACACAAATCAAAGTCACTATACTACTGTGATTGAAGTAGTCACATAAAAATACATTCATATTAATTCATATATCAGGAAGGAACAGTTTGTTTAATCTATGTAATAATGGTTGGTCATATTTATCTTTCGTGTTTGTTGAATAGTACAAAAGATGAGCTTAAAAAAATAAAAGC
>OMLM01013227.1:0-13413 GCA_900302695.1 Helostoma temminkii | reverse complement strand
TAGTATACTTAAAGTTTATTTATAAGTATACTTCAAGTTTACTTCAAGTATAGTAAGTAAACCTTTATGTACTTCTCGTATACTTGATAGTATACTATTTTAATACTTCTTGGGACTAAATTGGCCCATTTTTAGTTTACCTCTGATAAGTACATAAAATGTATACTTCAAGTGCACTTGCTCATTTTTTGTGAATATACTACTAGTACACTTAAATGTACTTCTTTTTCGTAAGGGAAGGGATATTACTGGATAAAACAACTGTAGGTGAAATTGAAACTGAATTGTTTCTTTACAAACTAGCAATTTGAATCACTAATGTACCAATAATTCTTTATTGATGCATTGATGTTGGATTATGTTCCATCACTCAAGATCAATCTGCAAAGAACTCTATAGATAAGGGTGGACTGGGAATAAGAAGCGATGCACAAGTATAGGCAGACCACACCAAACAAGCAACTTTAGAGGTGAGTTAAGACTGAAATGGCTCAAAACAATTATTGGAGACTGAAATTTGTAGGCTCCTGGAAGGAGGTTCCTGGTGTGCAGTTGTTGGCCCAACGAACCAGTGTTTTGTCTGCTGCTTTTGTTGTTGTTGTTGTTAATGATGTTTCGTGGCCTGTTGTCTTTTCTCACTTCTTTTCCTCCCACACTATCCGGTCAAAGCAGATGGCCACCCACACTGAGCCTGGTTCTGCTGGAGGTATTTTCCTTTAAAATGAGTTTTTTCTCTTCACTGTGGATTTGTGGTTGTTTTCTATGTAATTCTATATAGTTGTTATATTATTGTTGTAAGTATGTTATATTACATTGTAAAATGCCTTAATAAATAAATAAATAAACTGGCTAGAACCTAATCACCTTTCCAGCCATCTCCAGTATGCCTTAGCTTACCTGTTTTAGGGGAGATCACTAATTTTTTGCCCAGTGCTTTAGTGCTCATCAATCTCTTTAAGTGTGTCTTGTGAGGGTACTTAAAAGATATTGGATGCCAGGACCTTTTCTTTCCAGCTGCTGCCGTTGTACAAAAACAAGAGCTGTCTTGGAATTTAGTAAAATGTGTCTTCTGTTCTAGGTCAGTATTTGCCCAGAGCTTCTGCTTATCATCAATTTTGTTGGTAATTTTCATGGACAGAATTTTAGCCCAAGAGTATCCATTTATGTGCCAAAGACTGAAGAGCATTCAGTCGAGCAGCCTCGGGATTACATCTCTGCTTTTCACCAATGTGTTGCTGGCATCATCAAGCTGAGACCTCCAGTGCCTGCAGAGGTGGTTTGCAGTCCAAGTATGGTTGGAAAATAATTTTCCGTTGCAGGGTGTTGGGATTTACTGTATTCTTTCAGACAGTGTGAGGGGCTTTATACGTATAAAGATGGTGAGATGGTTCTACAGTATGATTAGAAGTCTAGTGTCTCTGCATTGAATCTTGTAGTCTTGAGCCTGTAAGTGCACGTTATTACTCTGCTTGGGATGGTTCTGGGGATGTAACAACTGTATATTATCTCACTAGATGAATCCAGTCATAGCTGAAGATTTGTCTCTGAAACTGTGAATGTAAACACAATGGCTGACTATGTTTCAAGACAATTTCCCCATTTCTCCTTTTGTGTTCCCTCCATTTCTTTTCACCATCCATCTATTACTGCAGGCCTCTGATGCAGACTATTTAAAGGGAACTAAAATATTTCTATGCCACATTAGGGGTTCATGCCTCAGATGGGTAACTGTGATGTGGAGTCTTGTTAGTGCCTGACCCTCGGGGAGTCTCTCACAGGTGGGAAGCCATCAACATGAATCTGTGGCAACAACATCAAGCATATAGCTGCATGCCTGCATTCAATTTGCATCTGCTCCCTGTTACTCTCCAAGCACAAGAACATAATGAGCACAAACAAGTCAGAGGAAAATGAGATAAATGAAGGCTATAATTGTGTTTGGAATTGCAATTACTTTTATCACAGCCTTTTGTTGCGAGGATTTAGAGTATCCAGATGTGCAAATGGAAAAGATTGCCATTGTTGGAGTGGCTCTAAGCTTCCAGCTCTATTGACTTCTAATTACTTTTTTTTTTTTTATTGGCCAATCATCTCTGGTGGTGAGACTAAACAAGATAGATGTATGATTCATTTAGCCTAACCTAAGTGAAGTGCTGACCACAGCATTCACACAGTGGAGGAAATAGTTTATTTACCCACAGTGGCAAAAGACTTTTGCATTATGTATATTGCTTAGGCAAAAGTACAAAACTATTCAAAGTGTCCATAATGTAAATGTTATAGAGCTCATTATGTGGAATTATCCATTTAAGATTAATATCTATTATCACATTATAATTATGCATTGTAGATGGAGATTGCGGATATCCCCTTATGGATAAAAAGTCAATCAGCAAAGTGGCTGATCAGTAAACATAGGAAGTAAATGTAAAATATAATATTGAGATGTGGTCCTGACCTGTGAGTGAGATTTAAGTTTTTTGATCTGATGTTATTTAACATCATCTCAGTGTGTGCTAAACTGAAGCCGATGCATTCCATTGTTGTCAAAGACATTAATAGCCACCTCACTTGTGATAGAAAAATTACTATTATCAACATAAACTGCCACGTCCTGAACCAAAACACCATAAGCACAAATAATGAAAGAGTAACTCTTGCATTTTGGAAATAAAACAATGAATTTATAATACTAGAAGTTTAACATCGAGCGTCATGGGATTAATAGATGGTCACTATGATGTAGTAAGCCTCTTCTTGATCCTGTTGCTTTTTGCATGTTTTGAATTTATTTAACTTTTAGGCAGCAAAATGGGGAGAAGCTACAAATTGGGTGCATTAAAATGCAAGGAGCGAGAGAGCAGGACATTTTTCGTGGCCTGTGCACCTCTTCCCTTTTAGTATTAATCTTTCTCAACCTCTCAACACAACAGTGAGCAAAACATTTTTGTTAAATTATGGTTCTGTTCAAATTTGTTGTTTACTGCATCTTAGCCCCTGTTTGTGTCACATACTTTTATTTGTCTGTTTTATGTTTAAAGAGATTGTTATGTAATTCAGTGTAAGAAAGACTGGTATTGAGTGGACAGCACCAAGCTGCCACTGTCTGCCTGTAAGTGACACATTTTGTTATGCATAGCATAGGACAGGATATATAAGCTGTTATACAGATGGGAATTTAAAATGACTTTGTTTGAATTCCCCTTGAGAATTCTCCGCCCCCTTGGTGCAGAGAGTCTAGCTCCACCCCTGGTTGCAATGTAAGTACAGTTTTTATGTAAAAGCACAAAGTGAGTACTTTGTACATTCATAGACTACTAGTGCAGCTTATAGGTACAGTGCAATCTTCATTAATGATACATAGATGATCACATTTTTTGTCCCTGCACATAACTTACTTTTATCCTGATCACAAAGTCCTCAGATTTAGAAACAATTCTCTGTCAAAAGGGTGCTTCACTGATCCACTGAGCTTACATGTAATGATGTATCTACAGTAATTATAAAGAAAAAGCTGGAGCAGCTTTTTACTTTCTGAAAAAATGTAATGATTCCAGCAAGGTATGGAAACATTTATGTATGACCCTATTTGATTGATTTTCACATTCTTTAGTTATTTATTTTTTATTCTAATTATTTATTTTTATTTGCTTCAAACTATTCTAAATGAAGTTGAATTATGTGTGATGTCAGCTCTGTGTCATTGCATTACATTTACTACAGCTTTATAGTCAGCAAACAGCAGAGAGTTGATTCCTGCTCAGCTTTCTGACTCAATTGACCTTTCAAAATGTGTCAGTCACTGTTGCTTATAATACACTAAAATAACTCATCACAGTGGTGAAGAAGCTCAACACAGAGCCAATTCAAGCCTGATCCTAATCATTTTAAAAAAGACAGACCTGACCAACCAAACCAAAGAGTGATCAATCTGAATAGACCTTCTACCATTTCTTGTGTTCCATGCTCTTCACCTCTTTTTCACCTCGTTTTTGTCCCTCAGTCATCCAGGCTCGGGTCCATTCAGATCAATTTAGCACTAACATGTTGACACAAAAAGACCTGAGCTGACTTGTCTTTTGGATTGAATCTTAGGTTCTCAGAACTGAGTGGATTCATAAAGACTAATAATCACTTTTTCTTTTTTTATTTTTTGATGTAACAAATCAACTCCCCTTACAAACTATGACTTGTTTTGTATCTGTTGTTTTATTACTATCCTATGCACTTTTGGCCCTTTACCGTATAAAAATCATATATAAATCTATATAAACATGGGATGAAGTGCAGTCCAAACAGCACATAAACACACCTCTTATACCTGAAATCCCAGAGCTGTTTATGAACCCACGGATCACTTCACAGGTTGCTGTTTAACTCTAAGTTTTGTAAGTTCTAGGATCAGTACTCAGTCTTGCAAGGAGAAAAAAAAATAAAACATCACACAATGAAAGCCTCCATGCAGAGAAAGCACTGACTCTGCTGATCCCTGGGTGGAGATAGATAAGACAGGATGGATTGTGCTCTGTTCTGTACGCCTTTTTCATGTCCATCCTTCCTGGAAGAGGGATCCCTCCTCAGTTCCTCATGTTTATCTTCCTGTTAAAGGTTGTGTTTGTGTGTGTGTGTCCACTCTAGTGTGACATTGCACAATGGAGACGCTAACAGACACACACAGATCAATCCATATTTACCACTGATATTGTCTGATCTACAATGTTACATCTTAAGTGACAGTTTTAATCATGTTAATATGAGCTGACATGAACTAATGAAGTTGTAGACATCCATCAGTAAATAATATTACCCCTCCATGTGGCCTAATCATGGCTGCCCAACATCACCAGAAAATTAATCATAATAAAGTACATATTTGATTATATTTAATTGCCAATTTAATTGCACAAACAACATCAGGTTGCTCATCTCTGCTTTGCTTCATTGCATCTTTATAATCAGTGTTTTTGTCGCAGTCTCAGATGATAACAAGGGACCGTTTCTTCAGCATTTCTTCAACAAACCACGCTAAAACTAAGAACATATAATACACTTGAATCAAAACTCTGCCTTATTAAAGCAGTTGTAAGCTGTAATTTTCACAGCGAGCATCGAGGTCTTTCATCACATTGTTTTTAAATTTCCTAATTAAAAACAAAAATCTTTGTCATTTTGGATAAGTCCCCTTCCTTCAAACACGCAGCATGAAATGATGTTGAAAAAGGAACATGTATTAAACCTTCATTAAACTGCAGCATGAATATTGTTAACATCCACATTAGGAGCTGTATGTTGCTCAGTACAGTCCTCTTTATCAAAGTGCTAATGCACCCCGCTGAGAGTTGACCCAGATCATTAAGGCGGCACCAGAGTAAGGGAAGGATTCTCCAGGGATCACAAATTCTCTCTCAAGCTGCTGGGAGGGTCGGTTGTCCAACTCCACTAACAGGGAGCCAGAGAGGACCTTTCTGGGTTTTTAATGGAGCCCCTTTACTACACACACACACACACACACACACACACACACACACACACACACACACACACACACACACACACGATGAAAGCTTCTTTGGAGACTGTTTCATCTCACTGTGCCTTTACAGAACCAGGAAGAACAAGGGCACGAGTCTGAAGATATCTTTATGTGTGAGGCATGTCTCTAATGTGTGTGAGTGTGTATGTGTTGGCGTGCGTTATCTTCATGACGGCCCTGAGCTAGCTCTTCACCAGAGTATGAGTTTCACACACATTTCATTTCCTTCAGTCAGCATCAATTCAAACCCTCCAAGGAATTAACTCCATCTACCTGCTTGTCGTTTTCTCCTGTCGCTCCAGGCGCACCTCACTCAAACACACACACACACACACACACATGCGCACTTTTTCCTTCAAGGTTTTCGGTCTCAAAAGAGCAGAGAAAACTCACAGTGATGGATGGTGTGCACAGTTACCACACAACGCTACAGTATTAATGCATTATTGATTAATGCCTGTCACCGGCCTCCCATTATATATAAGTAGCCATACATGATCCTGCCCAGCACCAGCTCCATCTCCATGCTATCATTAGCAGCTGACACTAATTTGCCCCTGAAGGAGGCATGACATGGTGTTAAAAATAGTCTGGAGTCTGGTGACAGTATATTTAAGTTGAAGCTGCTGATTCAGCTGAAAAAAAAACTGCTGATATTTTGTGTTGTTCTAATTTGATTATTGTTTTGTATCATTTTATTTTTTAATATTATAACCTGTAAATATAACATATAGAATCTACTCTACTAGGCTATGACATTCTTTCTCACACTAGATCAGCAACTGATCGGTTTCTCCACTGCACTTTCGGGACCACTTGCAAGTTGTTACTGCACTGTAACAGCATTTAAATGTATTTCTGGTCCATTATTATTATTTATTGCTTTTGAAAGTTGTTCTAATGCTTTGCTTGCCGGTGTAAAGCAGCATGAATTACAGCATCTGTGTGTTTGTAGCAGTCTTCATAAGAACTTAAGGCTGGTGATCTCTATATTTTTGTTATTGCCAGAAAATCCCATAAACAGACTAAAACCAATAATGGATTTCTGCTTTAAGTGTCATGATCATTGTTTTCAAAGCAGTCACCCCCACTTCTTACCTGTGTTCCACCTCTCCACACCCCCGCTCATTCTCTGTCATGTTCCACAACACTCAGCACGCTTCATGTTATGGAGCTAGGTCTGCGCCTGCTTCTCTCATGATCTTTAATGAATGAATGGAGTTAATCATTTTGCTCTTACTGTAGCTTTGTTACGTGTATGACTCAGTTGAGCTCTGAAGCTTCTAAGTAGTCTCTTTGGTATTCTTTGACTTACAGGTTGCAGTTCTGCATATATGGGCTGAGGGAAGAGAGTTTGTACAAGAGCCAGTATCAGTAGGAGCCAAGTACACAGGTTTGTGTCAGCAGCAAGCGCACACAGGTACTTAAGCGTCCAGTCCACAACTCTAAAACATTAGGAATGGGTGAAAAGAATAAAAAAGAATGCAGAATGAAAAAAGGTAGAGGGAGAAAACCTAATTCATCCTGAATAAAGGGAAGTGGCTGGGAGCAATATAGATTTCACAATCTCTTAAAACAAGAAGGAGCAACAAGAAGGAGCTTGATATATTGGATACAGTATGCAAATATATGTACAAGATGAAAGTGAAAACATAATGGCTCACGTTGTACAACATCATCCAGAAGTGAAGGTCAATGAAGCAGAGCACTGAACTCCAGAACCAACAAAGGAACAGGCAAAAGACAAATGTCACGGTGACACTGAGGGCAGCCACCAGAGTATCTGTCAGCTGCAGCGCATGGAAATCAGGTGATTTGTCATCCACACTACAGAAGAGCTAACAAAAATGGGCTCTTGAAAACTGAAGTGATGCACAGAAGTCATACAGGTGAAAACCTAATGATTTCTTTCATGGTGAAAATAAGCAAACGCTTACAACAACATATCTGCATCCTGTCACTGGTAATGCTGCTAACATGCTAGCTACTGCACCAGTGGGAAACTGATGATTTTTCCATAATCATCCTCCAGAGGAAAAGCAACACCTACTGCAGCTGTCCCCTCATATAATATATGAGATAAAAAATAAAACATTGTCAAACGGCACCTTTGACATATTAAACAGATTCAGCCATTTGTGCTGCTATTGTCTTTCCTCAGGTTTGTACCTTCACTGAAATGAAGGTCTCTATGCAGAAGGTGTGGCAGAGGTTTTAGAGAGAAAGTTCTGCATCAAACTTAGGTGCTTCAGAGCAGATATGAGATGATGAACTTCAACAGTTAGATCATCCAGCACTACTGTACAAGTTCAGTAAAAATATTTGTAGGCTGCCATGTAAGGCAGCTGAACCCTAATATATATGATCAAGGAACTCTTTTTGTTTAAACTAGTAGACTCGTCCAGTGTTAGATCAGGTTTTCTTTGTGTTTTCTCTTCATTTCTCATTAAATATGTTTCCGTACATTTGCACATGCAATGTTGAAATGGAGAATTCCCATATGAAGGCCATTTGAATCTTAAATTTCATGTTCAGATTTATTTGCGGGCCTGTTGCATTTCACCTCCTTGTGTGCTGTGCTGTGGTGGTTATCTGTATCTGGTTAGACTGACTATTGATTATAGCCTGTACTACCGTGTCTCCTTTCGCCCTTTTAAGAATTCATACTGCTGCTAATGAACCTTAGTCCTGGCACTTTTTCCTAAGTGCTCCTTCTTATTTTATAATAAACAAATTAGACAATGTCACTGTACATGAGAGCCATTCTTCTAGTTTCATCCCTCTTGTCTTTACTGGCCCCAAAGAGCCCACTGAATTGCATGTTGTGCAGCCATGGGTGGTAAGTCTGCGTAACCTTGGATTGTCACTAGACTTTCCAACCTCTTCTCTGCTGAAATCACTCTCCTTCACCTCCAAATCCAATGAATGGTGTAAGGTTACCTCCTGCTGATGATCCTGGTTAGCTGCTGAGATAGCTTCCTGCTGTTGCACTTGCTTAGTACCATTGACATTACCAGTACAACCGCTTCTCTCTCTCTTTTACAATGTAGATACACAATTCTCTTTGGACCAGGTTTTGGCTTATTATTGGCTTATTAATTATGTTTTGTATTTCATTATAAGATAAGATAGCACATTAATTATCCCCAAGGGGGAAATTCACTTGACTTGTTAAAAAAACAACAATGTGAATGAGAAATGTTTGTATTGTTGTTGAGATGGTACACACAACTTGTTGTACACCCTTATGGCAGTCGGCACAAAAGATGACCTGATGCGTTCTGTATTGCTTTTTGATGGAGTCAATCTGTAACTGAGTGAGCGTGCCATCTGCCACCGTTCATCATAATACGTGAGTCACCTGCCTTTGTTCTTTTGCCTTATTTTGCCTACCTGATTCTACTGTCTTTTTTGGTTTATTTGGTTCTGTCAAATCTTTCCCAAAACGCACAATTAAAACATTGATGTTGTATTTAACATGAACTGTGTTTTGGGGCTAGTTTTTTAAATGTATAATTATCTCACCATATTAAAAAAAAGCTATTAATTGTAAAATTTATTCCCAACTAAGACTGGTAACACTTTTTTTTTCTTTTTTCTGGCAAAATAGTTTTCAATCTGTTTCAGTCAGGAATAGCAATGAAAAGGTCAATGAAACAGAGTTCAAAGAACTGTTTATAGTGCAATCCGTCACTTTAATTATAGTCTAATGACCATTTGAACATTGCTTTAAGCTAATTAAACCAGACCAGAATAAACAGGAAAAAAATCTCCATATGTTTTATATATATATATATATAAACCTTGAATGAGAGGTGGCAACACTAATTTATTTCCAATTTACCTATTAACAGACATTTTAGACATGTTTTTTTGTGTGTTTGTTACTTGCCTTGCTTGTTAGGACTCCACCCCATATGCGTCAGGATTGCTCAGCGGTCTAAGGCTCTGTGTTTAGATCGCAGTCTCATTTAGGGGCTTTTCATGTAAGAGGTAGTGGGGTTGGTGTCCACTTTAAGTTGGTAGGGCAAACGTCTATTAAAAAAACCCAAAATTTAGTGGTTTTTTAACTCCTGATTCCTGGCCACATGACAAAGTTTCCCTTGGTTTTGCAAATGGTCTGCCTATCCACAAAGAATTTGCTCCAGGTTATTAATAAACTGTATTTTTGACTGATGCAGATGCAGGCCATTAGCTGAAACATGTTGGTCTAATAATATAGTTTAGTTATCTGTAAGTGTTGCTGGAGATTTAATCTTTTCACTTTTCAAATATTCATAGACAATAAAAATGCTCCTCTGTCCACGAGTGTTTGTTTATTATCTGTTGACTTGTACTCCAGATTGTAAGAGTTTGGAGCGCCCTATATGTTATTAATTCATTAATTCATCTTCTGAACCGCTTAGTCCCTGCAGGGGTCATGGGGGTGCTGGAGCCTATCCCAGCCGGCTTACGGGCGAGAGGTGGGGTACACCCTGGACAGGTCGCCAGTCCATCGCAGGGCCCCCTTTATTTTATTTTTTTTAAATAATACTGATGACACACTGTTTGTGAGGAACAAATGTAAGTGCAGTCATGTGTTTCACATGTTATTTGAATTCTGGAGTAAGATTCAGAATTGATCATTATTGTGAGTAGATGCATTGTTGTGTCATGAAGGATATGACCACCCATATTCTGTAACTCTAATTATTTTTGTCTTGTTTTAATTTATTTTTTATTGTCTATATGTTGAAGTATGATTAAAGTGTCACCTAGTATTGACAGTATTTGTGTACTTTTTACTACTACTGATCTGCAGTGCATTATATAGGTTACAGTCAATAGCATAAAATAAGAAGGGGTAGTAGTAGTAGTAGTAGTAGTAGTAGTAGTAGCGTGTGAGAGCAGCTCTTACCTGTGCAGCATACATAAGTAAAGCAACTTGTATCACTCCTTAACAGCAGTCTGTGTTAATATTGTGATGACTAATTGAGATGTTTTTGTGATTGAATTTTGAATCACAAAATCACCATGCTCATTTAATGAGGCAGTAACCAGCAATTGGGCAATGATAGGCAACAAAATGTGTCACAAATTCATACCAGTCATTTTAAGCAGGTGATCATGGAGTGGGTTTATGCAAGAAAAGTGAGAAAATTATATATACTCAGAACAGTAATTATGAATACTAAAAAGCTTGATTTGTTGGAAAACTAAAACAGTGGATGGTGGTGTAAAGGCTCCAGAAACACTCAGAATTAAAAATCAGTATAGGAAAACATTTTGATGTCTAATTGGAACATTACTGTCATTTTAACTTCAAAGTTTGATTGATTGACATGCATCAGCCTGCGTGTTTAAAATTTGCAAGCACTGGAGCCTGACTATATGCTGAACATGATTTGAAATAAATTTGAACTGAAAAAGACTGTGCTAATACCCAGTCGCACACATGTAAACAACTTCACAAATTCAAAACTGTAAGAACTACTAGGAATCATGGATGCCACTCATGGGAGCTTCTGATATAGGCAACATCATCAACTATATCTTGGCGGCATACACACTCTTCTGTATCTTCCCTCCTGCTGCCACAAACACACCACAATCCCATTTGCTTTCTCCCGTCTGGAGAGAGGATAAATCAGCTGGTTTGAACCTGGCAGTGTTGGTCCTAGAGTTTTCCCTCTTGTCCTGTTCTATTTCCATCTCGCACTCTGTGTTCATAATGGAAACTCAAGCTCAAATGTATTCTTTCTCTCTGCATGCTCAAACATCCAGTGCTGATTCTGGGAAATGAAATGTCGCCACTGAAGCAGCAAACATTATGAGAAATGGAGTTTCTTCAAACAGAACCTGAAGCCTGTTGTGAGTTGACCTTTGACTTGATGTACTTTGCTCTTTTCTACTCTTCTGATTGAGCTCCAGTTTATTAAAGTCAAAAGAAGCCCATTTGGTCAATGCCTCAAGAACAATAGTTCGATTGCTGACTAAAATATCACAATGAATAGAGAAAGCCACACTTTACAGGATTAAAAAAAGAGTAAAGGATTCAGTATCTGCTGTATGAATTTTAGTACACAACATTATGGGCCCTGTTTTTCTGAAACCAGGCACACTCAAAATGCAGATTGAATTTCTTTGTAAAAAGGCATTATGGGGGTAAACAACGATCTTTTTGCAATTGTTGTGAGCTCATACAGAATACATTATTACTGAGAAAAATACATAATGAGCAGGTGGAGCGAGTTATGTCCAATCATATCATTTCCTGTCACCCCCTTTAAAAGCACGATATACCTCACTTTGGTATAGCTATATATACATACATATAGCATAAATTTACTTCCTTGAAAACTGATGTTCTTGTCTCTTAGGTGCAGAATCGCCACATCCACATCTATGGGACAGTAAGTAGGCTGCTAAGGCCTGATGATGCCAGAGAAGCTTGGGAAGAGGTTGCTAATATAATTAATGCAACTGTTCCCAGCTCATCAGGTTCTCTGAAAACTGCTGTTCAGTGCAGAAAGTAGTTCAATGATGATGTATGGTTAAACAATAGGCCACAGTGTGTGGACACACACAATGCCTTCCCCATTAGGGTAAACATCCACTATCTTTTTTTTCTGAGTCAGATTGATTTCTTTGTTCTTTGGCAGGATGAAATTGCTAGAATTTAATAATAGTTCTTATTAGTCAAGTGTTCAAATGCTAATCCTGTTCAATTAAGTTTATTAAATTAAGTTTAATTAAATTAAATCTATCAAAAATTAATTTAAAAAGATTGCTCACATATGGTAATAGACTGACATCAAATTTAAATAAACCAATACACTTTTGATTCTCCTGCATACAATACTACTGTGGAATTTCATTAAGGTTAAGATCAGCTGAAAAATGGCCCATGCAAGTGGAATCAAGTGCAGGCACATAAACCATTTAGCCATCTGTGTGATATTTAATGTAGTTGACTCAAATTGCATGGAACTGTCATTTTTTATTCTACAATGCTATTTTCTTAAACTAGGCTCAGCGTCTCACTCATCAGAATCACCACATAGGGTAAGGTCTAACTACAGTATGTCAATTTTTAATACTTTTTAAATACATGAATGTTGTGGTGCAGACTCCTAATACCCTTATTTTTTATGTAAAGCATTACAATATCACAACTTGACCTAGATCCTTATTTATTAAGCTCTGTTTTCTATGTTTGCATGCAGCAAACAGATATTTTGAGGTTTTGTTTACAGTATGCTTTTTATTTTCTACCTTGCCTTGCTTGTACTCTGTTTATTACCTATTTTTCTTCATGTAACTTTACCTCCATCACCTCTTATCGCATCTAGACTTTTTCTATCTGCCTAAAGCCCTGTCAGTAATTATCAGGATAAGCTGAGTGGAGGGTTCCTCACTAAAAGCAGGCTTTCACCCTGATCATGTGCTGAGGGTTTTGATGGATTCTTGAGACACTTTAAAGCGAACCTTACATCTATATAAAAACTGCAGAAGAGCAGAAGCATCAAAGACTATTTTCCACATGGAACATTGTAATAAGTAGATGAAAACATTACTCCATTTTAATGACGTCAGGGCGCATCAGACAAAAATAAATTTTTTGTTTAGGGGAAATTCACGTGTTGCAGCAGAGTTTAAAATGAGATCAAAAGTTAAACAGCAGAACAGCATAAAATATAGTATATACAGAATCAACCAACGGCATATTGTACATAATATAATAAATAATATACATTTAGTGAAGTGAAATACTGTGAAGTGAGAGTTCATGAGATGCAGCAACAGCACTGAACTGACAGGAGCTCTCTACAGCAGAAAATTCTACAAGTACAGACCGTTTATATTTTAGTATTGAAAATCTTTTAGTTGCTAGAATTTCT
>OMLM01013223.1:10937-23530 GCA_900302695.1 Helostoma temminkii | reverse complement strand
CCTTCAATCTTTCCCTTGGGTAGTGAAATGTCAATATCTGGCATTTTAACATGAGGCATTTTGAATTTCCCTCCTGCACCTCCCTCTATTTCAACATCTGGACCTTCAATCTTTCCTTTGGGCAGAGAGATGTCAAGATCTGGACCTTTGATTTTCCCTTTAGGCAGTGAAATATCAACTGAAGGCATACTGATGTGTGGCATCTTAAATTTACTGCCCTCTCCTTTAATTTTAACATCTGGACCTTCGATCTTTCCTTTGGGCAGAGAGATATCAACATCCGGACCTTTGATTTTTCCCTTGGGCAAAGAGATGTCAAGATCTGGACCTTCGATCTTTCCTTTGGGCAGAGAGATGTCAAGATCTGGACCTTCAATCTTTCCTTTGGGCAGAGAGATGTCAACATCTGGACCTTTGATTTTCCCTTTAGGCAGTGAAATATCAACTGAAGGCATACTGATGTGTGGCATCTTAAATTTACTGCCTTGGGCAAAGAGATGTCAAGATCTGGACCTTCGATCTTTCCTTTGGGCAGAGAGATGTCAAGATCTGGACCTTCGATCTTTCCTTTGGGCAGAGAGATGTCAAGATCTGGACCTTCGATCTTTCCTTTGGGCAGAGAGATGTCAACTTCTGGACCTTCAATTTTTCTTTTAGGGAGTGAAATATCAACTGAAGGCATACTGATGTGTGGCATCTTAAATTTACTGCCTTCTCCTTTAATTTTAACATCTGGACCTTCGATCTTTCCTTTGGGCAGAGAGATGTCAAGATCTGGACCTTCGATCTTTCCCTTAGGCAGTGAAATATTAACAGAGGGCATGCTCAGATGTGGCATCTTGAATTTTCCATCTTTCCCCTTGATCTCCACCTCAGGACCTTCAATCTGTGCTTTAGGCAGAGAGATGTCAACATCTGGTATCTTCACGTGAGGTTTTTTCATCTTTCCTCCTGCAGCTCCCTCAATCTCCACTTCTGGTCCTTTGATTTTTCCTTTGGGCAGTGAAATGTCAATATCTGGCATTTTAACATGAGGCATTTTGAATTTCCCTCCTGCACCTCCCTCTATTTCAACATCTGGACCTTCAGTTTTCCCTTTGGGCAGAGAGATGTCAACATCTGGACCTTCGATTTTTCCTTTAGACAATGAAATATCAACTGAAGGCATACTGATATGTGGCATCTTAAATTTACTACCTTCTCCCTTAATTTCAACATCTGGACCTTCCACTTTTCCTTTCGGCAGAGAGATATCAACATCTGGCATTTTCATGTAAGGCATTTTGCATTTTCCTTCTATATCTCCCTCCATTTGAACCTCTGGACCTTCAGTCTTTGCTTTTGGCAGTGAAATATCGATTGAAGGCATATTAAAATGAGGAATTCTAAACTTTGTTCCTTCTCCCTTCACATTACATTCCATATTTGGTGAATCAACGTCTGCAGTTTTCATTTTTGGCAAGGTAATATCAACATTAGGCATTTTAAGATGAGGCATTTTAAATGTGCCACCTCTATCACCATCTGTTTCAACATCTGGTACATCAAGATCTCTGGTTTTCCCACCCAGAAGGGACACAGCTATTGATGGCATTCCTTTTATTTCCACTTCTTGTTCTCCAGTCTTTGGGGACTTTCCTTTTGGCAGGGACACATCAAGGTCTATTTTAGGAATAGAAACATCAATAATTGGCATTTTGGGAATTTTGAGGCTTCCCTCATAATGTCTGATATCAGCTTCGGAGACATCAACTTCTGTTTTGGGCAGAAGGACCTCAGTCTCTGGTGTTTTAGCAGCTGGTAGGGACAGCTCAACAGAGGGCATCTTGACCTTGGTTTTAGCTTCAAGATCACCACTCTGCTTACCTAAATCTTTTTCTTTAAAGCCAAATCCTGGCATGGAGAACTTGGGTAGTTTGAGAGTGACATCAGGTGCATGAATGCCACCTTTTCCCTCTATATCTGACTTCATTTTAGCATTGAGTTCTCCCTCTGGTAGTTGACCTTTTGGTGACGATATTTTAAACTTTTTTTTCACTTTGTATTTTGTTTTTTCATCTGGACTCTCAACATCGAGTTCTGGCTTATCAACGTTAATTTTTCCCCTTTTCACTTTAACATCAACATCAGGAGAAGATATGGATACGTCTGCATCCTTTTTGAAAAATCTAAATGATGGTATTCTGATTTTAGGTTTTTTGACCTTGACTTTTCCGTCCCCATCAAACTCTACTGATGGTGCCCTAATTTCTCCTTCCACATGTGGTGGGCTGAGGGAAATATCTCCCTTGGGGCCTTTTCCTGATTTCTCCAAATCACCACTCTTGGACTTCGAACCAAACCTGGGGAATGTGAAACTAGGGCCTTTGAGGGAGACGTTAGGTAGATCAAAACTGCCCCCTGAAGAAGGTCTACCTCCCTCTGCTTTCAGAAGTTCAACTTCTACATCATCACCTTTAGATTTGTTGAGGCCAAAGTCTAAATCCACCTTTGGAGCTGTAATGTCAACTACTGGTAGTTTAACAGTGGGAAGCCTAAGAGATGCTCCTGGACTTTCTGCAACACCTGTCTCAATGTTTGCACCCTTAATATTCATCTTGGCATTGAGGTCAGTTCCTGTCTTTCCTTTGGGCAGTGAAATGTCAATCTCTGGCATGTTAATTTCTCCTCCTTCAAGGTCAGGACCTTCAATATTGACATCAACCCCCTTTGCTTTCATTTTAGGAAGAGAGATATCAACAGAAGGCATATGGAATTTTCCAGCATGTCCTTCAATTTCAATGTCTCCTTGTGCTTTCCCTTTGGGGAGTGAAATATCAACTGATGGTATTTCCATTTTTGCTTTCATGTCTGGTCCTTCTACATTTGCATCAGCCTTTGGAAGACTTACTTTTGGTAAGGAAACATCAAATTTGGGCATTTTGAATTTCCCTCCTTCAACCTCAGGACCTTCAACATTTATTTCACCTTCAACTTTTCCCTTAGGAAGTGAAATGTCAACGGTCGGTATGCTGATCTTTGCCCCCTTAACATCGGGGCCTTCGAGGCTGACATCTACATCAGGAGATGTTACTTTGGATAGAGACACATCGAGTGATGGCATTTTTATCTTTCCACCTTTAATTTCAGGGCCTTCAACATTTATCTCAGGTCCTTTAGTTTTCATTTTGGGAAGAGAGATATCAACAGATGGCATATACAATTTTCCTCCTTTTCCAGCATGTCCTTCGATTTCAATGCCACCTCCTGCTTTTCCTTTGGGGAGAGAAATATCAATGTCTGGCAACTCAATCTTTTTTGGTTTGATGTCTGGGCCTTTTATTTTGACATCACCTTCTGGGAGACTCACTTTTGGCAAAGACACATCAAATTTTGGCATTTTAAATTTTCCCTCTTCCACCTCAGGGCCTTTAATGTCTACTTTTCCTCCAGGAGGTGAAATATCACCTTTAAGCTCTGTACCTTTAAGTTCAATGTCAGCATCTGCTCCTTTTGTTTTTATTTTTGGAAGAGAGATATTAACAGATGGCATAGTAAACTTGCTTCCTTTAACCTCAGGTCCCTCAATGTCAACATCTCCTTTTATTTTTCCTGTTGGAAGTGAAATATCAGTAGTTTGCATTTCTATTTCCCCCTTCACATCAGGTCCAGCTACTTTGACATTGCCCTCTGGCAGTTTCATCTTTGGAAGTGAAACATCCACTTTTGGCATTTTGAAATTTCCACCTTTTACTTCGGGACCCTGGATATTGAGGTCAGCGGCAGCCTTTCCTTTGGGGAGGGAAAGGTCAATGTCTGGCATCTCAATCTTCCTGCCCTTGATGTCTGGCCCTTTGAATTTTACATCACCTTCAGGAAAATTTACTTTTGGCAATGAAATATCAAATTTTGGCATTTTTATCTTTCCCTGTTTCCCCTCAGGACTTTCAACATTCATGCCAATATCACCTTTTGTTTTTGGGAGTGAAACGTCAACGGTTGGCATGTTAAAATCTGGGCTCTCAAGGCTTACGTCTACCTCAGGAGATTTAATTTTAGATGTTGAGACATCGACTGATGGCACTTTGAATTTTTCCCCTTGAACTTCAGGTCCTTCAATATCTACACTGACTTCTTTAGTTTTTATTTTAGGGAGACTGATATTGATTGATGGCATGTGAAACTTGCCTCCTTTACCACTAAGACCTTCGATGTCAACATCTCCCCCAACTTTTCCTTTTGGAAGTGATATATCAACTGTTGGCATCTCCATTTTCCCTTTAATATATGGTCCTTCCACTGTGACATCACCCTCTGGCAAGTTCATTTTTGGCATTTTGAATTGACCTGTTTTGACTTCAGGACCTTCAATATTTATGTCACCTTTGATTTTTTCTTCAGGAAGTCCAATGTCATAGATATCAATATCAATGTTTCCATGTGCTGTTCTCGTGGGAAGCGAGAAGTCGATTTTTGGCATTTCAAACTTTCCACCTTTGACTTTTGGACCTTGAGAATTCACATCACCTTCAGGAAATTTCACTGCAGGTAGCGTGGCGTCTACAGATGGCAAACTAAATTCACCACCTTTTCCATCCACTGAGATATCAGCTTCTAATGCCCCTTCGGGGAGTGAGATGTCAATAGTTGGCCTTTTCATTTCCTCACCTTTGATTTCTGGTCCTTCAATGTTGATGTCACCTCGCTTTGATTTTATTTTAGGGAGAGAAACATTAATTGAGGGCATATGAAAATGTCCTCCTTTACTTTTAGTTTCTATGTGACCCTTGCTTGTTCCTTTACCTTTTGGAAGTGAGATATCAACTGAGGGTCCCTCAAGGCTAATATTTCCCTCCGGCATCTTTGGTAGGGATACATGAAATGCAGGCATCTCAAACTTGCCTCCTTTTCCAGAGGCTTCTTTCGTAGCTGCTTTACCCTCTGCTTTACCTTTTGGAAGAGAGATGTCCATTGTAGGCACGTTAAATTTACCACTTCCCTTTAGATCTAAATCTGCCTCTGGTGATTTAACCTTAAACTCTGGACCTGTGATGTCAACATCACCCTCCTTTGATTTGAATTTTGGTAGTGAGACATCTAAAGAAGGCATCTGGAAACTTCCTCCTTTTACTTCAGGGCCTTCAATCTTCACCTTCCCCTCTGATGACTTCATGGCAGGTATAGAGATGTCAAGTGATGGAGTGTTGAACTTTGCTTCTCCTTTGACTTCAGGTCCTTCAGTATCAACTTCTATCTCCTTGGTTTTCATTGTTGGGAATGAGATATCTAATTCTGGCATCTTGAAACTGACTCCACTACCACCACTGCCCTCCACATTTGCCTTGGGAAAAGAGAAATCAGTGTGTGGGAATTCAGAGCCTTCTAGCTTCATGTCTCCTTCAGCTAGCTTAATTTTTGGCATCCTTCCTTTTGGTATAGATATATCAACAGAAGGCATCTGGATGTTACCTCCACCTTCAACATCTCCCTTCACTTTGCCTTTGGGCAGAGAAACATCAAGTGTAGGCATGTCAAGTTCAATCCCTTTCACTTCTAGGCCTTCATTGTCAACTTCCACATCACTGGTCTTCATTTTAGGGAGGGAGATATCAAGTGATGGCAACTTAAATTTTCCTTCAATATCAGATGTTTCTGATATGCCTTTGGGAAGGGTCAAGTCTACTTTGGGCAGCTTGAAGCCTCCTTCCACATCCAGTCCTGCTATATTTACTTTGCCTTCTGGTGCCTTCATTTCTGGGAGAGTTATGTCAAAATTAGGCATTTTGAATTTCCCATCTCCACCAACATAATAGACCAAATCCACATCACCACCCTCAGTTGTCATTTCCAGAGGAGCGATATCAATAGATGGAAGACTTAATTTTCCAACACCTTCTGGACATTCAATATCCACACCAGATGATGCCATTTTTGGTAACGAGATATCAACCGTTGGCATGGAGATTTTGGGCCCTTTAAAAGTGCCCTCCACTTCATCAGGAATTCTCCGTCCTGTATCCAGTTCCAAATCAACTTCAGGCACAGAGACGTCAATGGTGGGCATTTTGATTCCTGTCTTTGCAACTCCTTTAAACTCTGGGTGTGAGGCATCTATGTGAGACTTTCCCTCCATTTTTGGTAAAGAAATATCAACAGAAGGAATTTGAATGGATGTGGTTTTCCCCGAGAGATCACCCTCCAACTTTGGTTTAGTGATATTTGCTTTGGGGACACCAATCTCTGCTTTTGGAGGTGTTATGTCAGCATGAGGGATTTTCATTGCTTCTCCTTTTACCTTGATGTCACCGTCTATCTCATCTGAATGACGTGAGAGTCTGACTTTGGGTAATTTCAACTTTGGCATTCTGAGCTTTGCATCTCCTTTACCAATGTCGACAACCTTTCCCTCAGCTCCACCAGCACCTCCTTTGATTTTAGGAGCTTTGATTTCTGCCTTTCCCTTCGCAGCAGGCAAAGATACCTCAGCTTTCCCCGAAGGGAGTGAAAACTCCACATCAGGTGCATTAAAACTAGCCCCTCCCTTCTCTACGTCAATGGCTTTATCACCACACAAACTGAACTCCACTGATGGTGATTGGATGCTCACACTTGGTGGCTTCATTTCCACACTTGAGTCTGACTTTGTGTGTTTGGTCTTAGGAAAGGTGATTCCAAACTTATGTCCTTTTCCTTTGGTTTTCACTTTTGCTCCAGGAATCTCAGCTGGGGACATTTGTCCTGTTTCCACTATTCCTCCTGTCTCTCCTCCAGTGTAAGCCTTTGCTTTCATGTGAGGAAACCTGGGAGAACAACATATAGAAAGAAAAAAAGAGGGGACATTGTAATAGAGAAGAGGATACAGCAAATATATAATATATATAAATGTATTTTAAATAAGAACAGTTACAACATGTTATTTATCTTTTATCCTTTATGCTGTAACTGCATACAACATGCATACAACAAGCACTAAACACAAATAAGGCCAACCTGATCTTCCTTTTTGCCTTCCCCACAGCTGCAGCTCCTTCTGCTTCAACCTTCGCGCTACGTCTCTGTTTGAATTTTGGGAGAGAAAACTCCACGTCCACGTCACCCTTCTCTAGTTTGGGGGGAGTTCCCTCTATCACAAGCTCCTCTCTGTGCCTTTCTTTCAGTCTCTTCAGACCGAAACGACCACCTCTCTTCTTCTTGGCTTTAAATGGCTTGGTGCCCTTCACACTCTGAAATACACACAAACACACACGGAACAAAATGGTTAGTCAACAGCAATTTAACCTTTGCTATTTGATTATATGGGTTCCTTTGTAAGCCTGCATCCTCATACGGGGATATTAGTGCTTCACTTGAGTAACAGGTTCACTTAACTTAGACCTGTTGTCCTCATTTGTAGACAGTTAGTTGTGCCATCTGGTGGTACGAAAGGCTCACACTAATCAGTGTACAAACAAGATTGCATTGATCTAAGCAACATGTTGAGATAAAAGTGGATAAGGCACAAAACCTCATCACATTTTGTAGACGAAACATGTGTGTTGTGTTGCAAAATGAATTTATAAACGTAAGAGCACAGTTTGGGAAGATTTTGAAGATTATCATAGGAGTGACCCATGTGGTACAAATTAGTCCACTCTGACTTTATTGTTTTTGTGAAATATTTTTCTGACAAGAGCAGATTATGGCTGATTTGTCTGATTGTGATGCTGCTGATTCCGGTGTGGAACCACTAAGTGCTGAAGATTATATTCCACCCGATTAATCATAATCTTGTCAGCACTGATTACTGAACAGACCTACTCTACACAAGTCCAAGGTTTCAGGTGAAAACACAAACTATTAAAAACAAATAGAATAGGATTACTCAAACTGCACATTTTTGTGTGATTCAGTATTATAAACCCAATGTTTCCATATGAAGACGTAACTTTTTTCCTTTTCAAAGCTGTAGGTTTATTGGAACAATAAATGAGTTCAGTGAATCCATCCATTATTTTTCTTGTTAAAGGCCACAGGGTGCTGGAGCAAAACCCAGACTTATTTACTGCAGCAAAACCCTATAAAGGTTTAGTGCTTTTAATGAGGTACAGTGATAAATAAAGAGTGAAACCAAAGCTGATACTGTATTTAAAACTACATACTATATTGAAATACAAATTATAGTTAATTACCATTTTGGCTATCTTGGCCGTAGGACCTTTGACCTCCACACTGGGAACTCGAGGCCGCACACTGACCTCTGCTCCAGGGATGGTCCTTTTCAGCTGGAAGCTGACCTTGTATGGCTCCGCACATTGAAGAATCTTGAGAGCGTCTTCATACTTCACATTGTCGAAGTAAACCTTGGCACTCAGTAGCTGGTCACCTTCACACAGGGAGCATTATTAATGCATGTGTGTGGTTTTGAAATTTGTCAGAGTCATTGAAACATCCATAAATCTCCATTTTTATTTATACATTTATCTAGCAGTATTAAAAATGGAAACTCCTAAACCCATCGTCATGTCTGCTATTTTTGCTGTAGGGAATGATACAGTATTCAGGCGTACTGAAGTAGTGCCATTTAACAAATACTTAAGTAGAAGTTAAAAAAGTAAAAGTAGTGATAAAAGTGATGACTTCAGAAAACACTATTCAAGAATTTGCTGAAAAATGGACGTGAGTAGTAACAACCTGCTGACATGTCTTCTCTTTGTTCATGGTGTATTGATACAAATGACTTTGTTTACAGATGGTGTTCATCATATAAACCAAATATTTGGATACACATTCCTCATTAAATGTTGTTGGTTCTATTTTCTTTTTTATGCAGCAGAAATTTCAGTCCTATAAAAGCCGTCGTCTCCTAGCACAAACAATTCATGTTTCTTGTGTCACATATTTAGTACAGACACAAAAATTATTTGTCTCATTCTTCAATTTGTTACCTATAGAGCACAGGTTGTGTTCCTGTCACTTCTCATGATTTGTTTTCTTATTGCATTGCAGTTCTAAAACCAACTATGTTGTTTTAAAAAGGCTTTAAATAAAGCGTTTCAGTTTTTATTTTAGTCGTGACATATACTGTAGCACAGTAGTATTTATCAGTTCCGTTGGCCCACTGACATCCCCAACCTTTACAAATTCTTGGGTTTTTGGGGATTGAAAATGGCACTGAATGTCCATCACTAATTCAGTGGTGAAAAGCCTTGGATGTCCACCACAGCTCAGGGTTTTATTTTTGTATAGTGCTCACTTTAAAATACTTTTTTAAGGGAGCAGTTTTCTGGGAGCTGTACTCAGAACCCTAAATGGATGTGGCTGCAGGTACCTTGCTGTAGACTGAGATGTTTGGCAGCTGGAGAGTCTCTGAGGACATCTTTAACAAAGATCCCCTGCTGTCCTCCCCCAGTCACACTGTAGCCGCTTGCTCCAGCTTCTGCCTCTGTCTCCACCACAATTTCCAAGGACTTGGAGGACTCCTCCACACACTGAGGAACACAGACAAACATTTAACATCAAGAACAATATATTAAAAATGTATCTTTACATTGATTTGGTCTCAATAGAAGGTAGTTTGGAGTTAGTTTACAGGTAATTAATTGTACAAAGCAGCTGCAGCAGAAACTAAATCTCTTAAAATCTCATTTTGGGGCTGCTAAGATACAAAGTTTGTTTTTTCAACACTGAGGACAGATTAAAGAGATAAAAAATAGTTGTGAATGCACAGGGGCTTCAAAGATGTTTTATATCTCGCTTCACTTGCATCCATAAGGGCAGAACTGACTGCACACTTATTTGTCACTCCACATTTTAGTTCTGAATCCATTTTATCCATTAAGTTGTCACAGAGGAAAGGTCACTCTATTCTTGGACTACATCAGCTTTTTCATTGACCGGCCAAAAGAAATAATTACTAGATGACTCACACGGAAAAAGTCGACTTCAACAACCATTACAGTGACTATGTACTCAAGCGTGCACCCCCATCCATCTCCTGTATCATGAATGTTTTATGGTAATTAGAAGGTTCCAGTAGGTCATCAGTCACTGACATAAACTAAGTAATAAAGTTTTCAGCCTGAAAAGCCACATCAACAACTTACGATCTGCTTGTCTGCAGGCTCTGAGTCCATCTCTGGCTGGACTAGTTGGCAGGTCGACTCTCGCAGATGACTTCTCTTCTGACTCAACACCTGTTTCAACTCTGCATGGAGCTTTTCCTTCTGCACCTGCAGACCGTGCAAATAAATCAGGTTGGGATTATTGTCAGTGGATGTCATGATGCTGAAATAACAAATTATAAACAAATAGCCATTTAAAAAGTTTTAAAATGTTTTTAAAATTATATTGCAAATATTTTGGTCGGTTTATTCCTTTAAAGCTGCAATAATTAATATTTTACACACATTCCGAGAAATTAAGTGTAAATGGGACCAGACATATTTGTCAGTTGTTCTGAACCAGCGTGTGTCTGTCAACTGGCAGCAAAAAACTCTGAAAAGCTGCTAATGTGCTACTTTTTAGTCCATAAATGTGGGTCAGTGTTTACAGCCTCAGTGAATCAGTGACATGTGACTGGTTTCAGATCTACTTCATTCAAATGTTCTTTATTGTGTGTGCAGCAGCTGGAGGTCACCTGTTGCAGCAGCATGAAAAGACCATGGCTGGAATCTGTGCTGAGCTGTGCAAAATGAAAGCTTGTTTATGGTGCGGACAATGACCTCAGCAAATTGAGCCTGGACTATTGTGATCCAGTCTGTGTGGGCCTGGTGGCTGCTGGGGTCTGAAGGTCAGTCACAGACCACAGTCTCCTCTTCCAACAAAGCTAAACACCAGTGAAACTTTATGTATATGTGACTGGAGTTTTGACAGTCTTGAGGTCTTGGTCCAAATCATAGTGGTGGTGTATTATAATTATTAAACTGTGAGATTAACCAAAGCAATATTAATTGGCTATGATCGACAAAAACATGATTGATTATAATTCCTTGTGTGTTGTCAGCTTAAGCTCATTGTGTTTGTTTGTGTTTGTGGCTTTCCTGACCAATTATTGCAAGAAACCAGGCCACTCCAAAGGGTTCACATACTTTTTAGTGCTATAAATAGGTTCCATCATGTATGTGTCACTGGTTGTGTGTTCTAGTTGTATGCTCAGGTTCCTGTGTGTGTGTCTCACCACTCTCTCGGGGCTGTCCTGTTCGTCTGTGGAGCCGCTGTGGTAAGGGTTTTGCTGTGAGGCAGAGGGGGATCTGTTAGAGGGGGGTGACCGCCGCTTGTCTTTTACCTGCCCACAGAGTAGAAGAAAGTGTTAGCTCATTTTCAGATGGTTTATGCAGCAGCATTTTCCTGCTTGGTTTGACACTTTAGGTCAGGCTTGCAGCCTGTGGGAGACTCCTGCATGAACCTGAAGTTTGTGATGTGAAATTTGTCAGTTTATTTTGGCAACTACGGACATTCTTGGCTTTCAACCATCCACTGCTCCACTGACCAGAAGACAACTGGTTGTGCTGGGAAGCTTGCAGTCCTTCTGTTGTTATACTGTCACTTTATTTGCAGCTCCAACCAACACATGGGGTCCTATTTTGGCTATGGGGGAATAATGGTAGGTCAGACAGCAATGAGACCAAGCCTAAGATGCTTCCAATGAAATTTTGTGTACCAGTGTACCAGTCTTCAGCTGTGGGGATTTTCCCATTTTGGAGACTATAAGCGACAAAACAGAGAGACAGACAGACAAACAGAAAATGGGCTATACTGAACTGGCTTCAAGTTCTTTTACCTCTTGCTTCCTTTGTGGTGGAAACATGCTTATGTATCTCCTTCCTCTACTTGTTTCATAAACTCTCACATAGTTTATCTTGTGAAAACATCCTGTCCTAACACTTCACTTGTTGTCAGGCTGCTTTGACCTCCTACACTTTCCTTAACTATGAATTTCCAGTGGAGTCTGTGAAGTAAAGATAAAATAAAGATACAAGATCTGGTGATTCTTTTTTGAAATACACCATCATAACAAAACTCTGTTCATAAAGTGTAATAATGTACTTTAGTGAAATCCGATTTGAGCATTTCAGTGTCCCCCCTTAAAGCAAATCGCTGTGCATCATAACAAACAGTAACATCTGTTTAACATCTAACTCATCAAAATGCAATCCCATAAAAGGATTGCTCCACTGAGTTTAAGCGCTGTCTGGGTGTTAAGAGCTGAAGTGCAGCGTGTTATTACTGTGTGCAGGACAGATGGTGCCTTTAAATGGCTTGACTTAGAAATAAAACATCTACTTCTCAGTGAATACTGAGATTTTAAATGTGTGGTTCATCTAACATCACATTTTATGGTCCATGTTGTCATATCAGAAGGAGGACCGTTGTGTTTACTTACGGCTGGATCTCTGGTCTGGCTGAAAACATGGCTGTCTTCTTGGTCTCTCTCTGAGTCTGAAACAGAACAACAACTCATTTTATTCTGATTGTTAGAATCTGGTTGAATTAAAGAGATAACATACTTAAAGACAGTGGAGGACGTAAAGCTCTGTTCACACGCAAGAAGATACCAGTGATATGTCATTAAAACAAGACTGTTACACAGTTTGTGCTGTTAAAGAAGCCTTTAAAAATGACTAGATATAGTGATC